>VZTL01074841.1:286-42801 GCA_013400535.1 Scopus umbretta
TTTTTCTTGGTCTGTCAGGGAACAGGGTTAGGAGGGGGAGCCGGGGTCTGCCTGCCTGCTCTCTACTGAGCTGGGTGAGCTTGTGTGCTCCAACTTCTGCTCGACATCCTTCGATATGTGAAATGGGATCCTGAGGAGGCCGTTTGAGCTGCTGAATCCTGACAAGTCCTGTGTGAGATCGGATGAGAAAACACAAGTGATCTGAGGTCTTTTTGCGTTTATTGAGAGCAGCCAGCCTGTCCCAGAGCTGTCAGAAAGCAGCTTGGAAACAGGCAGAGCAAACCCTCGTATTGACCGGGGAGGAAGGAAGAGCTGACCTCTCCCTCGCTCGAGTGTGTCCCTGCTTGAGCACTCCCTGAAAGAAGATCAAGTAAAAGCAAGGGCAGAAACTGGAGCGTGCCGCCATGCCTTGTGAGGAGAAACACCTTTGTAGCATGTCCTCATGGAGCAGGTCTCGGGTGGTGAGAATGATCGCTGATATCAGTTCACCCAGGAGGTTTGTGCCAGCTGCTCCAGCCCCTGTCTTAAATAATTTGTTGTATGTCTCCTTCTCCTGGCTATTTGAAAATTAATTATTTTTTAATTTTATTCCAGCATCTTGATTTATGCATACGTTGTGTATGGGGAAATTTGTATAGGCATAAGTGATTAAAACCCAGGTGGGTTCTAGATCTTGGTCACTGGTAAAATCTTTGGGAGCTTCTCTCATTCTGTTTTGGGCTCCCAATCATCTTCTGGCCACATGGTAAATTCTTCAAAATGCAGAGCAGGCTTCACAGCTCTCGTTAAACACATACCTGCGTTTACACTGCAGTGGCCAATCTGCACGGGTCGGGGTGGGTTGACTGAGCTGTGCAGTGGAAGCAAGCCTGCTGTTTAGCTGTCGGAGATGGCCGAGATACCGCATGCAAGAAGCATCTTTGTGTGCTTTTATCTGAACGCTGGAGTTTTGAACATTGGTTTGGGGAGATATTGCCAGGAGGTCTTTGATTTTTTTATTTTTTATTTTTTTTTAAAAAAAGACACGTTTTTCCTTTGTGCATGAAGATTTTTATATTTTATATGGCCTAAATTGAAACAGTCCCTGGTCCCCTTCTGCTTGTTTGGGAACATGATTTTAGGCCTGCAGTTAGGTGATAGAAATCAGAGGACTTAAGGCCATTCAATGTTTTGTTCTTTAGTCTTTGGAGTGGTTTAGAGACCATGAAACATGGTCTTTGTTAAGCAGGGTTATTTATCTAAACAAGCAATACCTCAGGGTGACGTGCCAAGTATTGGGTTGGGTGTCTCTGCTGTGAATCCCCTGATACCAGATTGTCGTCTTCCAAAGGACAAGAGCATCTGTGTGTGTGTTTGTCTACCGATTCTGTTTCTTTCTTGCGGTCTGGCAAATCTTTCTAGTTTAACAAAGTGGGAAGCAGTTTAGTGCCAGGAGTTTGCCACATGTGTTCAGCATCTCTGGGAAAGGAGGGTGCTTGGCCATGGTCTCCTCCTGGAAGGAGGCACTGCTTTTTGCCTTGTACAGCAATAATGATGTACACCATCTAGACGAGCATTGGGCTGCAAGTTGGGCAGACAGGCATCCTGATGTCAGACAGGAGGTTCTCTATAGTTTTGACCATCTGAAGGACCCTCTAAGCCCTCAGGACATAAAGCAGCAAAATGCCTTGGGATTGCAGAGTGCCTGCCCCAGGACAGTGGATTTTTCTGTGGGACAGTGCAGGGCCAACAAGGATGGTGGGGAGCCAGCTGTGCCACCAGCCATCAAGCCCCAGCATGCCAGGCTTGATCCATGGTGGGGTAGAAGAGGCTTCTCTTGTGATGGAGCAGCACTGCTGTCCTCTGTGAGACGCCCAGGTGCCTTTCTTTTACCCTGTTGCCTGGCTTCACAGCTCAAAATGTATACAGATGCTTTCTGTCTGTGGGATCACTGCTTACCGTGACAGAGGTGAACTTAGGTGGAGGAGCGGGGCCATGGGAAGACTTAAGATATTGGGAGAGTTGTCCCAACAGGGAGGTGCACTCCAGTGAGGAGCCCAGCCCTGCCCATTCCACATCCCATCCTGCTGGGTAAAGCAGTGCTGACCCAAACCCTGCACCATTAGCCTGGACCAGGAGGACCAAAAGGAGCTGAAGTTGGCTTCTAAATCGAGGGTCCTATCCAAATGTCAGTGCGAGTTGACCTAAGGGCTTCTACCTTCTCTTTTCCTATCCAGATCTCTCTTCTTCTGCAACAGTCCCCGCAAATGTCTTATTTCTTTATTCCCCCTTGGTAAGACAAATATTTTTAATTCTATTTCACTGTCTTAACCTTCCTCGCTGCTCTGCAGGAGGCTCTTTCAGCGCATGTGGCTTGATAGAGGTGGGAGCATGCTGCAGGGTTGCCGCAGCCGAGGAGCCTGTGGTCTGCACCTCCCCCAAGCCCAGGAGCCCCCTCCTCTCTCCCCCCTGATGCTGAGGACCATTCTCAGAGCAGTGCAGCGAAGCCAAGCCACCAAGCAGCCTCGCTTCTGCCATCCTCCTCTCCCTCTCTCATACCCCATAGCCGGTGCCACCACGCTGGGGTCTGCATGGCACGTCGTACCAGATGAGCTCCGGCAGCTCTAGCCTGGTGGTGCCTGGTGGGCTGCTCCCCTCTAATCCCTCTCTGTTCCTTCCCTCGACGCTAGGGCCCGGAAAATGCTTCTGGCTTATAGGGGGTCCCCATTTCTTCTGCATTCCTCACCCTCCGGAAGTGGGAAGGGAAGAGGGAACGTGCTCCAGGGGAAGGTTTGTTGCCAAGTCTTGCCCTGTGTGGTGTTTTGTTAGCAAAAAGGAAGATGCCTCAAAGGCGCCTTGTCATGTGGCTGTCGATTAACATCTGTGATGCTTGGTCCACTTAAACACCCGCTGGGAAGTTAATTGGCAGACCTCAAAATGGGCAAGGGCTCAGTTTGGAGAGAAGTATCTCTCACAGTTTGCCCCTTCAGCATTTTGAGAAGGTCATCCAAGCTGTGCTTCTCACCCTACAGCGAGCCCGGCCCTTCTAGGGTGCGAGAGCTAGCGCCTTCTGAGCGCTTGCTTGCCCTTGGGGGGCAGCTTGATGTCCCCAGGGGGTCCCGTGCCTGTGACAGACTTGTGCCCATGTGGCTCTGTTCCCAGGTGCCTGCACACCAGGGCTTTGCCAGGATTTGGTGATCACCTGAACTGATCTCAGTTGGGCTTTCACGGGCTCATGCTGTTTCAGAGGGCTGTGACACAGCATGGCTTTTCCAGCCATTCCTCAAACTGAAGCCGGGAAGAGGCAGCATGGGGTGGCACGCTGCTGGGAACACAGATGTTTGCTCACTTGGCTTAAATCAAAACACTCTCGAGGTGGCTGTGGTTGGCGTGGCACCAACATCCAGCCATTGACCTGCAGCCTTCATTTCACGGGAGGCTCTGAATTGAGTCTGGGGTTTATAAACCGTAGGAAGAGGGGGCAGAAAAGCTCGATCCATGGTCCCAAGAGGCATGTGCTTGATCCCCACTGCTGAGCATTGCTGTAAGCCAGTAATGGGCTAACTCTGCTTCGAAACAGGGCTCCTTGGGGATGCAGATGCACTTCTGCCCGTGTGCAGCATCTTACCTGGAGAGCAGGGCTTGCCAGCAGCCGAGGCACGGCCTCTGGGCAGCTCAGGTGCATCGCTGGCTGGCAGGACAGGAGGAAAATACCCTGGCATGTATTGTGGCATTAGAAAACTTTGGCTCAAGATGAATCATCAGCTGCACAGTCTGTCATTGTGGATCAGGGGGTAGATGGAGCCTTCATTTTGGGCTGTGTTTCGTTTTGAGCAAAGCATAGTATGTTTTATATGGAAGGTTAGCGTTGTGTGTCCAAAACTCAAGCAGTTTGCCTCTCCTGCGTGTTTTAAAAAAATAAAGCTCCTCCAGGCATTGAGGGTTTGGGTGTTTTCCTGGAGTCCTCTTAAAATCTCAGGTGGCACCTGCAGGATCGGTGTGCAGCCTCAGGGCTCAGCCTAACCCTTTAAACTGTGGTACGAATCCAGGCAGTTATTGCTAGAGCCATGATGGCCCAAAAAGTGCCTAAGCTGCTCCCTGGCTGTTGGGTCAGGCTGGAAAAGTGCTTTAAATTATGTAGTTATTATAGACCATGTAACTGTGCCCCTGAAACCTCTGCTTAGGGGTGAGGACGTGAGATTGGGACGTGTGTTTATTGATGTGCGGTTGTTTAGAGGTGACTAATGTTGCTCGTTTGCTTTGTCTGCTCTCCCACCTTCGGAGCTGTTCAGCCAGGTACCACAGATAGCTGCAATAATAAAGCCCAAGGGACTGTTTAAGAAAGTAAAGCCTAGTCCTGTGATCACCCTGCTCTCTTAATTGCCTAGGTAATGAGCTGGCCTTGGAGGAGCAATTTAAGCTGGGAAAGTCTTGTGACTTACCTTAGGTAGGCAATTTCCCTGCTGCGTGCTTTCCTTGCCAAGTCTTTCTCCGTGGCTCTCATGAGAGTAGCTGGTAGGAAGCTGTCAGAGGTCCCTGGGGTTTACACTGGGCTCTCAGCAGCTGCCTGCTCTGCTGCTTACAAGCAACCAGGGTCTCTCAAGGCTCCTTCAAATGCAAGCACAGGAGCAGAGCTGGCAAGAAACTCCAGGTTAAGGTTTCAGGCTGGGATGACTCACACCTAAAGCTCCTGGGGGACAAGCAGTAGGAGCGGGAGGGTTCAAACTGCTTTCGATGCTGCAAGGAGGAGGGAAAGCCTGGCAGGTCCCTGTCTTCTTTGTCCTTGTTTAAACCTCTGCACGTGCTTTGAGACTCAAGTGCCTTTGGAGAGGCAGCAGAAAGCTACACGTAGTCAAAGCCTCCTTGCTTTTAAAAGTGCAATTAGATCTTTTAACAGGACATCCATTATTCACCACGTGTGCTCACAGAAGGTGGTGTAGCCATACCATTCAGGCAAGGGATAAATAATTCATCTATTTAATGAAATTTGTGTCAATGGGGAGCTGTGGCAGGTATTATGAAATGGTATGTAAAACTGTAGTATCCATTATGAATAAGCAAAGGGAAAGTCAAGAAGTATTTTCCGGTTGCTAGCAAATGGGCTCCATACAGCTCAGTGGTGAGAAACAAACTGCTGGTGTAGCAAGCCGGGAAGGAGACCACTCTGCTGCCCAGTTTCAGCAAATCTCTGCTTGTTTGTCTCGACATTTCCATGATGCTCTTTCCTTCTAATGCATTTCAAACACCCCACATCAGAAGAGCCTCTGGCTACAGCTGCTAAGTCTTCCTTGTATGGGGAAGTGGAATCATTTTGCATTGGCTAGGAAGAGCTCACTGCATGCTCAACAAGAAAAAAAAAAATCCCAGAATAGAATATACTTTACTAAGTGCATGTTCCTGTTCTCTGCTTCTCAAAATGGTTGGAGACATGTAAGCTTGCTGTAAAACATGTGGGTTAAATGACAGAGCAATGATCAAATTTGGCATGCTGACAGTGTAGGTGCCATTGGAGAAGCCAGAGAGGAGGTCACAGTGATTCGCCTACCTTCACAAGAGCAGTTTAGCTTTCCACTGGTTTGAGCATAGCAATCAAGACGGCATTTGGGCCAAATTTTTCTCCCTTAGCATCATGCCGTTGTTCTCTGCATTGCATGCTCCTGCTGAACGATGGCTGTGTCACCTGCGGAATTCCCACCAGTGGAAATGAAAGCTGTTGTGCTGGTTTCACTAGAGCATTGCAGAATGTGTGCATCATGCTGGATGGAGAAAGCTGAGTTCTTCCTTGGCTTTTTTGGGTGGATGTACTTGCTCTCATGGGTGAATGGGACAGGTCCTGAAGGATCTCCCTAGCAGTGTCCCCAGGGAGAGTGGAAGGCAATGCAAGCCCTTGTTGGGTGGTGTCTGATATGGGTGACCTGAAGCTGCTGCAGTAGGAAAGGGAACTCACCTGCTCCCACACTGCCAGCCGGTTGTGGTGGGCATCACCTGCCTGCTACCTGGGACCCATGTGAGCTCATCAGCAAAACTTTTCTTATGTCTTCTGGATTAAAAATGAAACAACCTAGGTTTATTAAAAAAAAAAAAAAAAAAAAAAAAAACTGAAGAGGTTTTTTTTTCCCCTAAGTTTCCAATATTCTGCTGCTCTTTGCAATAAAGTGTAGGAAAACAAATTTGAGGGGCTATTTAACGTGAGGGTGTGTGTACCGAGCAGCAGAGCTGTATGTCCCTCTGCCCATGAACATCTCAGAGTTGGAGAGGTGGGTAGGAAAAGACGACCAGGAGATGTCTCATGGTAAGGTTTTCGCTCCTGTGTGAGTGGAAGACTTGCTTTTCAGGGAATTGGCACAAATGACAGAAAGAGAGAGGTGGATAGAAGGCAATTTCATTAATAAGTGAATCAGTCAAGCTCTCCTTCCCCCAGAGAGCGACTGATACACACTGGAGTATTGAGTGCTACGGCAGAATGCTTGCAGCGAGCACCATCACCAAAACCTTTCTTCTCTCTCCCTGCCTAAGACTTGCTCAGACTAATAACTGCTGTGCAGATGTCCCTGCCATCACTTGCAACTGGGTTCAGTGTTTCCTTGCCTTGTTTAAATGGTGCCAGCAGTGGTGGGGAGACACGACCTCTGCCTGCTCTTGAAAAGCCATGAAGTGGTCAGGTTTCCTTCTGCTGCTTCTCCTGCACCAATGCCTGGAGGGGATTTGGGACCGAGTCATCTCATTTTCCTCCTTTGCAGTCAGCAGCCAATGAGAAATCCTGTTTCCACTTGGAGGTTTTGCTGTGTGGAGGGAAGGGGGCTGGGAGATATCCTCTCAAAAATGTTAATACCCGCTTGTTGGTGCAGAGATTTCTCGGGTCTGCAAAGCCCTGGCAGGTTCAGGAGTTCATTGGCAAACCTGGTAGGTGGCAAGGTGTCCCTTCAGCATCATGTGAAACAGCTTCCCAGCTGGGCACCGTCCTGGAGATGGAGGGAGGAAACCCATCCCTTTTGGCCCCCCAGACCTTCTGCTCCCGAGGGGTGACAGCACAGGGCCAGGCAGCAGAGACCTGGTGAGCAACGCAGGCACTTGTGCTTGAGGACCACCACAGTCCAGAAAGCATCTTCTTCCTGTGGGGAGGCAGATGCAGGCAGGGAGCTCATTCCTCAGAGATGGGGCCAGGTAGGGAGAGATTTTTCTTCCTCTTTGCTAAAAGCCTTTTTGTAGCAAAATAGCCTGTGGGTCCTGGCAGAAGATTTTTTTTTTTTTTTTCTGTCTTTGAAGAAATAGTGGGGAAAAGTTTGCAAGCCTTGCTGCTTTCAGGTGACCAGCTTCTCTCTCCTCACCTTTCTCCTTCCACAGCTGCCAGTGGCAAAGGTGATGCTGGTGGCTAGAGTGAGGGAGCCCAGGAAAAGCCACTTCCTTCTTTCCCCTCCTCCCCCCAAATGCCTGTCCCCACTTACACAGCGAGGGTGAAGACTGCACTTTGTCTCCCTGCCCAACATGAAGGCAAGTGCTGTGTTGGGAAGGCCGCCTTTCCCCCAGTGCTGAGCTTGCCCTGTTCCTGCCTTGCCTTTCCCCAGCGTAGCCGGGTGGGAGGGGAGGATGCTGGGGCAGGGAGGATGCCACGGTGGCTCTCCGGCTCGTCTCCGCTCCATCAGGCTGATGCGCAGTGACAGTTCTGCTGAATTGCTGACCCGAGGGGCTGTGTGGGGCTATTTATGGAGAGACAAAGCCGGGGGACACCAGGCGGGAGGCCAGCCTGAGATGTCTGCAGCCAAGAGCAGGTCATCTTTGGGGTTCCTGGGGTGACTTGGATGGAAAACGTGCTGTTTGATGAAGGTCACGGGAAAACCCCCACAGGGATTCTGGTTTGTATGAGAGCAGCCACTCAGCCCCAGTGGTTCGACCCTGTTTGCAGGAGCAGGGTTTAGTGATAGGCATCTACTCGGAGGACAGTGGACCGTCCTCTGATTTTAACTTCCTCTGGCCCCACAGCTTAGGAGCAGCCCAGATGCTGCTAGCAAAGTCAATTTTTAGGCAGCAGTTGTGGTCAAGTTTTCCTTTTGCGGGAAAATACCAAACCATTAAACCAGACCTCCGAGTAGAGGGCACCCTTTAGCTGCTCTTCTATCATCCAGGTTTATTTTTATCTTGCATCTCTAGTGCAGCAGTCTGGGAGCTAGCAGAGGAGGACTGAGGACCTTTAATAATTCATAGCTCCTACGTTTTGCTCCCAGGGATCAGAAAAACGAGTTGCTGGAAGGGCGCTGCCAGAAACCTGCTCCACACACACCACAGGGTCCTGCCTGGGTGATGTGACTGCCATGTTTGTATGCTGCTCTGCCCGATGGCCTGCCTGTGCCCAGGACTTTCTGCAGGCTCCTTGGGCTCCAACCCAGGCAGGAGACCCCAGGTGGTCCCTGGAGAGCAGTGCTCACAGCGGGATGGCATTCAGGGTGGGGAAGCAGTCAGGACACAGCAGTGTGTGTGTCCCCGCCCCAGCACGCTTGGGAGCGACCCGCTGTTGTACAAACATGTGATGCAAACTTAACCCTGGGCTGTTGGCCCCTCCGGTGTTCACGTAGCTCCTGAAATAATCTGTGCGGGCTGAGCCCGAGGGTGATTTCCCAGACCTCCCAGAAGCAGGGGTTTTGCTGCAATATCAATTTTTTTATTTTGATTAAAAGCAATATTAGAACCAGGACGTGCTTTGCATTTGTTATGGAGCAGAGTTGATTTTTTGGGATGGTCCTGTGGCTGGCGGAAGTGCATGTTGTCCCCAAAGCATCATATGTGTACCGGTGAGGCTCTGCAGACCACAGCATCCTTCCTTGCTCTCACCTGCCTATGAGCCAATGCTTGGCAAATGCCCATGGAGGATGTGGAGGACTTTGGGGTAGAAGACAAGCCCTGGCAGTGGAAGAGATGGCATCTGCAGGGGACAGCATGCCTTTGCTGTATGCTTGCTTATCCCAGCAGAGAGATGCTGACAGATGGGGGTACTCCACTTTCAAGACTGAACCAGCCCCTCTGCTCATGGCTGCCCTGTGAACATGGGCACTGCTGGGTTCAGCTTTGGACCTTGTGGTTCTGGAAGGCTCAGAGATGCATCTGGAGCATCCACCTTTCACAGCGGCTGGGAAACTGCTCACCCACAAGCTTCTGCACACAGGCGCTGAGGTCCTTCAAGATCTGCTCCCCACAGATGGAGGAGCTGAGTTTCAGCAGCTGCTCTGGCAAAGCACAAGGCGAGCCAAGCGTTACAGAGCCTGGTTTCGTTTACACACTGGTGGCTGGTGCCTTGTGCCTTCTGACTTGCTGCTCTGTCTCAGCTCATGGCTTTGCTCATGTTGACAGCTTTATGGGGTGTTAAATTACTTCCAAGGTCCACTTGATGCTCCTGTCGCATCTGGGCATGGCAGCACCTCGGCACATGTAGCACAGGAGCCGGGAAAAGCAAACTCAAAAGAGCTTTTTCTCTTGCTGAGCAGGAGCAAGGGCAGGCTGCAGTGATAGCAGGTGCCTCACACCTTTCCTTCTAAGTACCAGTGGGAGCAGCTGGTTTATTGGTGGCCAAATACTGCCTTCTGTCCTCGCAGTGCTTGCAAGGAGTTTCCCAGCTTTGCTGCATTCTCTGCTGTCCCCTGGACAGGCATGCACAGGCTTCTTCTCATCTTACTCTTTAAATATTATCCACCGTAAAATACCCCTGTGATTTGCTCTCTCAGGGAGCACAGTAAAAATTTACAGGCATGTCTTTTAGTTAAACTGAGTGACAGATTTCCTCATCCGTATTTATTGTGCATTGATCGCTATTAGGTTGCCGATCTCGGGTGTCTATATTTGTATCCATGTGTGCGTTTTTCCATGTTGTTTTTCTCCCACTGTGAGCTATGGCTTGTCTTAATTTGATTGAATAAACCCACTAAGTTGCTGAACTGTAATGAGACATCGTCGACCGGACTATCCAGATGGTTCCCTTAAAAATGGCATGTTCCTTATCCTGGAAGAGAGTGGGGTTTGCTGCAGTGCTTTTCACGTAAGGCAGGCGTTTGCTGCTGTTGGTTGGCTGTCATCAGATTCATGGCATGCATGAGCTTATGTGTTCTGGTTCAGCATCGCGAAGAAATGCTGGGTGCAGTGACTCCCCCAGCAAGAGCAGAGCTGCTGCCGTGCCCCAAGAGCTGGTGGGGTGCGCATGGTGTGGCACCAAGGGCTGGCTCTTGCTGTTTGCAAGGTGTGATGTGAGGCATTGACCTGTGTCTACATCAGGACTGGGGACCTCCATGGTTGCTATTGCTAAATGGTAAGAGAGATTTCCAGCTGGTGAGCTCACTAGACACATGCTTTTGTGTTACTGGTTGTGGGTAACTGCTGATAAACGCAGGACCTCGTAGTTATTCTGTTGATGCCTGTCTGATCCCTGGCTTTAACCACTTTACTTGTAGGCTGTTAAAGGTCTAGGGAAGTTGAAGATATTGGTTGTTAAAGGTCTCGGAGAAAAAAAAAGGTGGGGGAAAAAAGTTGTTGAGGCTATTGGGTGGGTGAAAAATGTCCTGTTAAAATCAGTTCTTTTGAGGAGTGAAGCAAAGGGCTGGCAGTACATCACAGCTTCCCCTGGCAGTGCATTGCCCAGCTTTGCAGCCACATCCACATTTGGGGTGTTTGTAGTGGTGACTTGCGTGTGTTACTGCAGCACTGAAGTACCTTCCCTTTGCTTCATGCAGTTGCTCTAAAGAATCACGGTGCCAAAGAAGTGGAGAGGGATGGAGACTGCAGCAACGGACCAGCTTCGGGCTCGGCAGTGGTACCGGAGGGCGAGCTGCTCCTACAGGTTAGTGCTCCTTGCTGGCCACCTCTCCCTGGCAGACACCTTCAAGGGATTTTCCTCTTGTCCCCTTTCCAGCTCCTTTGAATTCTGCCCACGGAGCATGCCATTCTGTTACTGATTGCAGGATGTTTTGCTGAAGCAGTGATTTCAAGTGGCATAGCTCATAGTGCTTCTGACTGAGCAGAGGTTTAAGATCTCCTCAGGTCCCTGGGGCAGAAACTGTGTTGCTTCTCCTGTCCTTTTCCCACCCTTCCTGGAGAAAATTGCCACCTATACATCATTTGGATGTCAGAACCCCATCCATCTCGGTGGAAGCAGTACTAAACTTCTGACCACAGAGATTCAGTTCTTCTGCTTTTCTGCCCTTGTGTGCAAATGGGCCATAAGTGTGACACGGGAGCCAAACAAAGCAAGATGTTTTGAGTTTGGTTTTCAACATGGGCACACTGGTCTTGACTCAGGGATGTTGTCCAAGCACTGGTGAAAACAGGGAAGAAAATGTCATGGAAGTCTTCCCTGTCTTTCAGGCAGTGATGCATGACACTGAATACAAGGATAGGTGCTAATGGGCCATGTGCTCAGCCCGTATAGACAGGGTACATGGATGTATCCTGGGAACTCTGTGAGAGGCACATAGTTGGCTCTGTTGGTGATGCTGGAGGCAATGCTGGTGCATGGCTGGGCTGAGCCTGCTGCTTCCGTGGTTTATCCAGAGACACTGGGAGACAACCTCCTGTCTCCAAACTGCGCATGGTGAATAGGAGGAGGTCAGACTCCAGCATCCTGAGAGGACGTGGGTCTCCCCTTCCTTCCCTACCTGGCACCTGAGCATGGGCTGCAGCACTGTCCTCAGCCTGGCTGTTGTCCAGAGCGGGGCGAGCGTGCTGGTCAGCCCCAGCTCCTTTCCAAAACCTTGCTCAGCTCTTAGCTGTAAGTATAATTACTGTCCTGCTTGAGAGCTGGGGAGCCAGGATCTCAGTATCTAGTGAGAGAAATGCTAAAGCCAATTAGTTAGTGGTTAATAGCCAAAATCTGATGCTTTTCTGCTGTGGATATAACAAAAATGTGCTCAGCAGGGCTTGCCGGAGATTGATGTCCTGCTCATCAACTTCATGCCATCCTTGTAGAGGTACCAAGCTGCGTGTTAAAAGCTCTGGGTTTGTTTGGCTCTTCCAGGGGCCTGCATGTGTGATGCTGGACACAGCAGGGGCTCGGAACCTGCCTCCATGCCATGAGGAAACACTCCTATGTGTTTAAAAAACTACTTCCACCTGGTCTGTCAGCTTTGACTTCCAAACTTCCTTTGTCTTGCCTCTTGGTCCACCCTGATTCATCCCTTCACCTCCTCTGCTTTTCCAGGCCTTACTTTTTTGACCTGTCCTTTTCCACCAAGACTCTCTCCAGCAGCAATCTCGGCAGAGGAAGGTATCTTAAACTGGGGTTAAGCATGAAAATCCCTCTAAAGGAGCCAAGGCCTTATCACGGTTGAGAACTGGGTGGGCCACCTCTGCCCAGGTGCACAGCGATGCAGGTACATGTTGCTGGCTGCGGTTTTTAAATCGGCCTGTTGGTCAGTGCAGTTAGGGAAGGACAGTGCTGCAAGATGTTGCTTGCTGCTGCCACGGCAAAGTGATACCTCCTGAAGCTGCTCAAAGGGTTAAAGTGCATTTGGCAACACTAATTAACCTCTGCAGCAGATTCCCACAACTGGGATCAACCCCAGTAAATAGAGAGAGCATTTGTGCCCAGAATAAAGGGAAGGAGACGGGGGAGAAACGCAGACCTGGACAATGAAACAGGAGTTGGCAGCAACAATAGCTGGACTTGGCTGAGACTACATACTAGACCCTAATTAATCCTGATGTCTATACATTACAAAGTAGGGGAAGCAGGCCAGGGCTGGTTACGGTGGCTTCCCTGCCTGCAGCCAGATTAGTAGTACAGGATGTAACTCCTGGGGTCCATGGTGCAGGAGGAGTCCTGCCTTCTAGGGGGCTCCTGCTTCGAGCTGACAGCAGTGTCCCCACGCATGCCCTTAGGGAGGGGTGGCCAGGTGGTAATGTCATGGCTGTGAAAGCTGTTTGGCTTCTGGAGAGCTAAGCTGGTGATTTTTTAGGCTTTTCGTGGCCTTTGCTCTTAGGCAGCACCATGGGCTTGGGGGTGTTCACTGGAAGTCTATCAGGATCATTTCAGAGCTGGGGAAACTGAGTCACAGAGCAATGCCTACTGCTCAGGGTCAAGGGAAGACTGCTGTGGGCCTGCTCTCAGCCCTGGCAAAGTTATGACATGGTCTTCAAAGTGCTGCACTCTGCGCCACCAGGGCTTGCCCCCCATGGTTGGCAAAGGCTGGTGCAGTGCCTGCAGTGCTTTGGGGTACTCCCCTGGATCCTGACAGTGCCTGTGTTAGCAATGCAGTTCTGTGTATCACCTCCTGCCTGGTGCCAGAAAGCAGGGATATGAAGCCAGGGCTCCTGGGACAGCAGCTGCTCTCCCAAACTGGTAGGGAAGCTCCTCTGCACTTTCACAGATCTCCAGGTACCAAGGACACTGCCAGCCTGCACCCTGGTCCCTTCTCCTGCGTCCTGTCCTGCCAGCCCTGGGGCTGCTGGCTTGGAGAAAACACCCAAATTACTTCCCAAATTTGTTAAGCTGATGAACTCCTCTTGAAGAAGACAGAGGCTCCAGTCAGCTCAGCCCATTCCTGCCTGGGAACGCATTGCTCCCTTGAATGTTGACTTTGCAGTCCTGGAGCTCGAGGAGAGGATGGAAGAGCCAGTGAACTGTAAAATATGTAAGTTGTGTAGCATTAAAAATGTATCAGAAACTTTGGATTGAGGACCGCATTTGTCGTTTGCTGTGGGGAGGCATAGTACTTTGAGCCTGCATGGGCAAAGGAGCTTGAGTATTTATTTTGTGAAAACAGGGCACAGCATTCAGCCTGTATGGGTGGAGGGCACTCACAAACAAGCATGTGCTCCAGGACGGTGTGTTTGCATTGTGTAAATCTGTACACCATGGAGAGAGAGCTCCAGAGGAAGAGGAGTGTGGCTGAGAGCATCTTGAGGCTAATATGTGCATCCCAGGCGTGTGTGGCTGCAGACATCCCTTTCCCCCATGAACACGAATGCTTGGTCCTTTCGCTGTGATGTGGTGCTTTGGAAAGATGGTGCTGTGCAGTTTGGATGAGTGCCTTGCAGCAGGTTGTCACCAGGTGTGAGCTTGGAGTGAATCATTTATTTGCTGAAAGGAAAAGGTACTCTGAGGTCAACCAGCGATTCTGTGGCTTTCCCCCAGGTCCAGGGACCAGACTCAGCCTCTCATCCCTCCTGCTTTGGAAGAAAATGGCTTTTCAGAAGTCAGATGTTTTCACTATGGTTTCAAAAACCAAACTCTTAATGCTTTAGCTTTCACCTTTTCCATTTTCACTAGTTAAGGCTCTTTGCAGCATTGGGTTGGCCACAGGGTGAGTGATGCAGGAGGAGGGAGTGGGCAGTGGAGACAACATCTGTCTAGGCCTTGTCCCTTGCCCATGGACAACCCAGGCAGGCACACCATGGTCCTTCTCCAGGCCTCTCCTCTGGCATCTGGGGAGAACAGGAGGGATGCAAACAAGGCCAGGAGCTGGGCAGATTTCTCCCAAACCAGCAGGACTATCCCCATCCACAGGGGACAAGCAGGAGCAGGGAATGCCCAGCCAATGCTGGCAGCACACAGTGATCTGCTGTGAGATTGCTCTCTCTGCTGAACATCCCCCACCTTTCCTCCCCCAGCTTTTCCAGCCTCATGCTGTCCTAAGCCATGCACAGCTGCCAAGACCCTCCTGGGCTATGGGGAGGATGGGAACTACATGAGCGGAGCCACCCAGGTAGATGCAGGTCAACATTAAATGCAGCCGACATGAAATGCTGTTTTGATTCAACGTTGTCAGAAAGGCTTGTTTCCGCCAGAATACCAGAACAGACCAGTTCCTGATGGTGTCCGGTTTTCTCCTGCAAGCTGTTCTGAGATTTTTATTTGCTCTTCGCATAGGATGAATATAAATGTCCAAGTCTGAGTCTGAGCAAATGCTCCTGGGATGGAAGCAAAGTTTTGCATCAGTTTGGATTAGGGTACGCTCGGGCAGCTGTACAGAAGAGCTACGTGACCTCAGAGAAACCCAGCAGAAGGTACCATCTGTTTTCTTGGTGAGCACAGCTCTGCTGGCGTTGATCCCCATTTTTCTCTGTCCAGCCTTCAGTGGAGTTTGCTCAAGCGAGGCAGCGCAGAGGATAACCTGAGAACAAGCTTCAGGCCTTGACCTCTGCTAGGTAGAGCAGGCTCATCAGGTCTGCGAAACCTGTGTTTTGGCTGTGTGTGCTCTGGCATCATGGCAAGGCATGTGCATAGAGGCAATTGCAAGAATGGAGGTCTCTGGTGCTGTTCCCATCCTGCAGGAAGGGTATGAAACCAAGAAGTTGCTTGAGCAGTGCATCGGTGGATTTTGTGAGAGCCATGGAAGTACCCAGTGTTACGACAGTGAGTTACTGTTGGGAAGAGCTTCCTTTCCTTCCATGTTTTCCCATGCTTTGTCTCTTCTACACTTTTCTCTTGGTGGGGCAGCGGTGCAGCTGCCTGCTAGCTGGGACCAGCCAGGACTTGGGTGACCAGTGTCCAAGCAGAATGAAATTCGCTGTCCTGCTAGAAAAGGGTGATGTGAGTGTGGCATGTACTTGCGGATCTCCTTTCTCCCCTAGGCGCTCAATGGCTTCGTGCTGGTGGTGACATCAGAAGGACTGATATTTTACTCTTCACATACGATTCAGGACTATCTGGGATTTCATCAGGTTGGTGGGACACCTCTGACTTGCTGTGGTGGATTTGCAGAGTGGGTTTTCCCTTGGTGGTGGAGAAGAGCTGCAAGTTCCTTGTGAGGAGGAAGCTCTGCAGGGATCACAGGGTCTTGGGGGTCTGCGTGGGGCTTTTCCTTGGTCTTGTGAATGTGGATCCCATGTTGCCAGACATGGTCACGGGGAGGTATCAGAGTAACTTTGCTAGCCTGTAGATGCTTTCCACCAGCCACGTTGAGAGGCTATGAGGTTCATGGCCCCATTGTGAGATGTTTGGGGTTCTCTGCCCAGTGTGCCTTTGGGCACCCACTCCTCTGGGTGACCCCAGGCAAATCCTGTAAGGCTCTAATGCTTTGTGGTTATCTGAGCACCCAGGTAACCTGGAAGGCACTAGGTCAGATTTACGGGGAAGTGGGACTTACTTACAGTCCTTTAGTTACCATAATTTAGTGTTGCTTCCGCACAGCTGGCTTTTCCCCAATATCTGGGCAAGTCCCAGCGCAGGTGCCTCATTCTCTCAGCAACAGTGTAGGGCTGGGGTGGCTTTGCTGCTGTTTTGTTACCAAAGCCATGTTTTCATCTCATCCTGTAAGTCAGCACTAGAATTTTGAAGGATACCATGTTACGGGGACGAGCTTGTCAGAGGGGAGCTGTATTGCTGATGCTAGAGGCTCTTTAGGATGAGGGGGGAGGTCTGGCTCAACATGGGCAAGGGGTCCTTAGAGCCATATGTGCCATCTGTTCCTACTAGCATCAGCTCTGGTGGAAGGTGTCAAGCCTCATTCAGCCAGGGACCTAGTTGAGCACCAGGGAAATTGGGTAAGATATGGCCAATTCAGGCTGTGACAGGCTGTTTCCTGGTAGGACGTGAAAACTGCTGCCTTGGGGGCTGGCCACAGAGCTCACATGTTGCTTTTTCCCTCTAGACAGATGTCATGCACCAGAGCGTTTTCGAGCTGATCCACACCGAGGACCAGCAGGAATTCAGGCGCAACCTCCACTGGGCACTCAATGCACCCCATACTCCCGAGGGTGAGCCTTCTGCAGAAGGTAAATGCAGGCTGGGAGCCCAGCTCTCTGCCATTGCTTGCGTGGGGCTTGCATCCTTGTGGCTTAAGCCATGGCTTCATCCAAACACTGTGGGTTTCCCTGAGTTTCTGTTGCTGTGCTCTGCAAATTGCCACAGTCCCTGATGATGGGGACCTCCAACCCTCGCTGGGCATCCTTGCTTGCTCCTTTTCCAGTCCCTCTCTCCTACAGGGGGGAAGAGTATCAGCTCTTCTGCTGTCACCTACAAGCTGGATCAGCTGCCCCCAGAAAACTCCTCCTTTCTGGAAAGGAGCTTTGTGTGCCGCTTTCGCTGCCTCCTGGATAATTCCTCCGGCTTCCTGGTGAGTACAGACCTATGCTGCAACCTCCACGACAGGAGGGGTGCAGGCTCACCCTGAGGGGTCCATGCCACTGCTGGAGCATAAAAGTTAGCCTTGAAATACCCAGTGCTCCTTTCGGCTATGTGCAGCTACCTATCTCAACAAGGAGATATTTCTGCTGTTTTTCATAGGTTTGGTCTATACTTACAGCCTCTCCATGTGCGTTTTGTTCCTCTCAGAGGTGCTGAATCTTGAACAAAAGTACTTTTCCTCCACACATTTTGCCAGGTTTCTGTGTTAAAGGCACCTCTTAAGACCAAGTAGGTGGTGTTCATCCCTCCTCCTCTCTGCTGCAAGTTAATGGGGTTCTTACCTTTATAACCACAGAAGTAACAATGCTGTTTCTCTCTCTCTCACCCTGCTTCAGTTTGGAAACTCAATATGAAGAAAAAGTCCTGGTTGTCTGTTGTTTAGAAGCAACACTATGATCCCTGATGGGGCTGTGATATAGCTCAGTTAAAATGCAAAGCAGCCCATGCGTTGCACAGTGTCCTGATGCAACTGCAGCATGTGCTTGGTCCTGCAGCTGCTGTGTGTTTGAGCCCCAGGCCAGCAGTAGGTGGCTGCAGGGGGAGAAGGCAGCGGGCTGTTGCTGCTGCAGGGAGCTCAGCGTAGCATCACGGTGATCCTCCATCTTATTTTAGTAGGGAGCACTGGAATCGCAAGGGACAAGTCAGAAAGGATTATTTGCATTGACTCTGCAGCGAGATGGCTTGCTTTCTGTGCGGCTCTCCTCCCTCTCTTCTCTCTCCACCCAGTTTTCTGGGTGACACTGAGCTTTTCTTCTCTTCCCAGGCTTTAAACCTTCAAGGCAGGCTGAAATTCCTTCACGGGCAGAACAAAAGGTCTGAAGATGGGTCTGCACTGCCACCCCAGCTCGCTCTCTTCGCTATCTCCACCCCCTTGCAGCCCCCTTCCATCCTGCAGATCCGAACCAAGAACATGATCTTCAGGACAAAGCACAAGCTGGACTTTACTCCCTTGGCATGTGATGCCAAGTAAGCAGCAGAGCTGATTTGAGTGGTGATGCTGTGGGCTTCCAATGTGCCAGTCCATAGCCTGCCTGGGTGATGTCCCACGCTGGCTCTGCCTCTGAGCTGGGTGCGTTCTCGACCTCCCACAGGGGGAAGATTGTTTTGGGCTACACCGAGGCGGAGCTGCGGATGTGCGGCACTGGCTACCAGTTTGTCCACGCTGCTGACATGCTGTACTGTGCAGAGAACCACGTCAGGAGTAAGAGTCCCTTCCCTGGTCCCTCATGCCCACCTCTGAGGCTGATGAGTGGGCCGAGCTATGGTCAGCTCCATTGGCTGCCGTGTCAAGCCTAGCAGTTCTTTCCCCATAGGATGCTTTGCTTTATGCCTTGCTGGGATGCTCTTGTCACTGCAGAGAGCTTGGGGTGGTGTGTAGTGAAGTATATTTAGCTGGGATGGTGTCCCCTGCGTATGCCAGCCAGGCTGCTGCTGTGACCCCACCGGCTTAACCCGGCTGGAAACAGCAGCGTCGCTGGAGGCAGCCTTGCCTCCAATGACGTGCTGACAGCCCTCGGCACACATGCTTCCTCCTGGCAGTGATGAAGACAGGTGAGAGCGGCCTGACGGTCTTCCGCCTGCTGACAAAGGAGAACCGTTGGAAGTGGGTGCAGGCCAACGCACGGCTCGTCTACAAGAATGGCAAGCCTGAGTACATCATTGTCACGCAGAGACCCCTTGTGTAAGTTCCATCTGGGTCAGCCCAGGCCGGGATGGGGACAGGCTGGCTTTTTCCATCTGTGTTGGCTCTGGGATGCCCCAAGCAGGGCAGGATGTTCAACTTGTCATTGCTGCTTCTGCCTTTTTTAAAAGCAGGAGCAGCCATAGGATACTGTGCTTTGGTGGTGTTCAGCCACATCCCCCTCTGCAAGGCCACCCCACAAGTGCAGGAGAGTGTTGAGCCCTATACCTCACAGCCTTGTACTGGTGTCCTGGGCATGGGTCCAGACTTAATAGGGGGAGACTGGTGGCTGCTCTCCAGCAGCTGTAGGGACAGATGGGTGTAGGAACAGCAAGGACCTTAAACATGGCTGCTGTATGGCAGCAGCCCAACATGCCTGTCCTAAGGGGTGGCTGCAGCACAGATGACCAGGGCAAAGGTGTGACTTTTGTCTGGCAGAGCTCTGTTACCCTTTGCGTTTTAAGTGTGCTCTTGGTTACGCTACAGATATGTTTTTATGTGGGTGTATATATAAAAATATGTATATATGTGTGTATTTGTATGTAAATGCATACATAAATGTATATGTGTGTGGTTCTGCTCAGTACTTGGATGCTGGTCACAGCAAAGGGGCTTTGGCTTGCAGGAATCACAGTTATCCATTGCAGAAGCAGTTCACAGTGTGTGTTTGTGCATATACAAGCCCCAGTTTCCTCTTTCTGCCCTGCAGAGATGAAGAAGGAGGAGAGCACCTTCGGAAACGGTCCATGCATCTTCCCTTTACCTTTGCTACAGGAGAGGCGCTCTTATACCAAAGTGCTTATCCTCTCCCAGGCTTCCCTGACCCTTTACAGAGCAAAGGGAAAACAAGCAAGTCCAAGAAGACCTTCCACAGCCATGGAGGGTGCTCCCAGAAGAATGGCGTTGACCCCAGTTCTCTGCTGGGCGCCGTGATGCGACAGGACAAGGCAGTGTATGTCTCCCATCCAACTCCTGCACCTAACCACTCCTTCAGCAACAATTTTGTGGACCACCTTGAGGGTGTGTCCTTGCTGGATGCAGGAGGAGATGCCTGGAGTATGGGCACTGCTCCAGGTTCTTCAAGTGGGCACAGCCTCAAAGAGGAGCCGGTGGATTCGCAGCAAGAGGACCCTCTCTTGGCCACCCTGGACTCACTCTCAATTAAAAGTGACGAGAGCTGTTCCAACAATGAGCTGTTCAGTGCACTGGAAGGCCTGGGGTTGAATGCTGAAGACCTGGAGCTCCTGCTGCTGGATGAGAAAAGGGTGATGGTCAACATGGACCCTGACCGCACCCCATCCCTGAACAACTACCTTGCCAGCAACGAGATTCTCTCCTACATCCACACCACCCTGTTGAACAAACATGAGGGAGGACAACAGGTCTGTCCCCTGCCAGGTGCATCCCTGAGCCCACGTGGAGGCACTGCTACGTACCAGGTCCAGGCCCACGTGGAGGATGAGCACTCGCAGTACCTGCCCCAGCACGTAGTGCAGTCCAGCATTGCCCCAGGCCAGCCCCCTGCTCTGCTGTGGGAACAGCCCCTCCAACCTGTGCCAGGGCAGCCACCCCCGCTGCTGCCGGAGCCAGCTGAGGAGGAGGAAGAGCCATCTGATGGCTCGCAGTGGAGGCCAGCTGGGGAGGAGGGTCTGCTCTGCTTCCTCCAGCTGGCACAGGGCACCCAATGGGACAAGGCATCCGGCTCACCCCCCGGAGCCCCCTGCCCACAGGAGCCACCCAGGGCTCGACAGCTGGAGGGTGACTTCCCGGCCATGCATCCCATCCAAGAGGGTGCTCGCCAGTCCTTCTCCCTGCCCAGCCAGGGTCGTGTGGGACCACCCAGCCAGCCAAAACACCATCACTTGCCAATGAATGGGTCGTGCGGCCAAAGCCCTGACTCTGCTCCACACCTCCTTCCCAGCAGCAGCCCCAGCCCATGGCAGGACTATGTTTGCCCACTCCTGGGGTCCCCAGCTCAGCCTGGTTTTTATAGCATCAGCCAAGACCTGATCTACCAGCGCCAGGAATGCTTGAGTCCAGGCCCTGGTGTACCAGCAGTACACTGTAACCTGAATGGATTATGCAACATGGAAACTGTGGGCAGCAGGGGCTCCGAGGAAGAGATGGCTCCATTCTCTGGTTTTTTTTCCCCCTCCTCATACCAGCTTATTCCCGAAAAGCAGCTGAGCCCTGTTCCCTCCATGCCCAAGCATCCCTTTCCAAGCTCGTCTGCAGAGTGCTTCAGGAGCATCAGCAGCATCTTAGAGACTCCCTTGGACTCCTATGGGAGAAACACCTCCATGCTGAATCAGGAGAGCAGGCACAGGGTAAGGGCTTCTCTCCACTCTTGTGCTCATTTTTTTCTGTGCTGGAATGTCCTGGGGCTCTCAGCACAGGGAGGCATGTACTGCTTGGTCAGTAGACAGGAATCACCTTGCTGTAGCTGGTGCATGGCCAGAAAGAAAGACTTTAGGGGCTTTTCTTTGCACCAAGAGTTGAAAAGCAAAAGAGCAGAGCGTGGGTGCCTCCCTTTAGAAGGTGGTTTTCTCTGGGACTGATTTCCATATGGTTTGTTTAATCGCCATTTCTGTACAGGAAGTAATTCCAGCCATGCACTAGTAAGTTTTGAACGGTGGTGCAAAGCGTATGTGAGGTGAAGGTCTGCTGTATCATAGTGTCTTTCCCTTGTGGAAGTGTCCCCTGGCCTGTGTACAATCCCTGTCAAAAGCCCATCTGGCTGCTGCTAGCTCTGCAGCATCACAAGGTGAGGTCTGCAGCGTTGGATCCAAGCATCGTTGTGTCCTTCAGGACTGTCCTTACAAATTACTTTCTTGGACCAACCAGCACAAACGAGGGCTACTTGGGGAGGCATAGGGAGTGAAAGCTGCCTGGCCCTTTCCTCTCTCCCTGATTCATGTCTGTAAGGGCCCATGAGCTTTCTGGGCCAAGGCTGGTAGCATGGAGAGCTGGTCTAGGTCCTGGAGGAGCCCATCTCTGTAGTGATGCTTCCCAAGCCTGCAGCACCACCAGGCAGGGTGAGATGTCTAGGGTGGGTCTGTCCTGCCTCCCTGCTTACCCAGCTCTGCCCTGGTGATTACGGTCCCCAGGACAGCTTGTTCCTTGCTGCCAGACATCTTCTGCTACTGGAAGGGTGCCCTGCTGTCTCACAGGGATCTCTGTGTTAACCTCTGGGGACATCAGATGCTGTCAAAGCATCTTCTACTTCTTCCTGAAGGCCATACCTGGCACCTCGGGTCCTCCCGTTCTCCATCTCCTCCAACTCAATACACCAGGCACCTTCTAGCTCTGTTGAACAGCTTGACTCTGGTCATGCCTAGGGATTTGGGAGGTTGTAGGACCAGTGACGAACAGCCCCAACACATCTCCAGAGCTCAGTGGCCACCTCATGTGGCTGGCATGTTTTCGGCTTGCCAGGAGGAGTGCAGTAAGGGTACAAGACGCAGGTGCTTGATTCAGATGCAGTCCAGGTGCCCAAATAGAAACCTATTTACAGATAGGTTTCATGAGGGAGCTGCAGGGCTGTGATACCTGGTCAAGCACTGCAAAGGTCAATTATCAGGTCAGCAGGTGAAAGTTAGTGCCAGCTGAGGAGGTTGGAGACACTTGCCCTCTATGTGCTTTCAGCCTCTTGTCAATGATGTGACAGGTTGGCATGTGCGAGAAAGGACCTGGGGGAAGGTGCAGGGACATGTATAGGGTCACTGCTAAGACCCTGTACCACCAGGGGTGGTAGGGCAGGAGCAGACCTACTCCCTCTCCTGCCAGCCTCCTCTGGGCACCAGCCTGATCAGTACTAGTAAAATGCTGCAGAATGCCTCAATGCTCTGTTTTCTCTCTCTTCTCCTAGCCTGAAAGCAGCTGTGTTTTGCCCAGCGCTCCCATGGGACACCCTGGAGACTGCTCAGTGCTGGGGGGGAGCCCAGCTTCCCCCTGCCAGCCGCACCCCCGGGCAGAAGCACTGCCAGATCACCCTCACGCCTCCAGCAGTGACTTCTGTCTCTAGGAGAGAAAGACCGGACTGGACAAAGCAGGACTATTCCTTGGGGAAGGAGCTGCCTTCAAGCTGCAGATAACAAACCTTCCCCTGCTATGCTCTTGATGTTGGTTGCTTTGGCTGGGCTGGGTTTTCCTGCTTTTTTTTAAATTATTTTTTTATCAACTTCCCCACTATCCTGCCCCTGCTGAGGCTCCATGAGCTGGTCCCATGGAGGTGTCCCTGGCCTGGGGAGGGCAGTAGCAGGCAGCAGGGCTGGAGGTCAGGTTTCCCTAGGGCACGGGAGTGAGCTGGGCTGCAATGCGGGTCAGCTGGCATGTGCATCCTCATCTTTATCTCGTGATGTCCAAGAGTTGTGCAGCTCTTGGTCAGTTGGAGGATCTCAGAGCACATTTGTCAGTTGCTGTCTCCCATCCTACCCACCTGACCTCCTTGCTCTTGTTTCCATGGTGGGGCAAGTGTCTGCCCATCCCGCCCGCATATTTTACTGAGACTCAGCATTGAAATGTTTGGTCCTTTTATGGTTGCTGCTGCCTTTTAAATGGCATTTGGAGACTAACTGTGGCTCTGGAAAAAAAAAAACAAAAAGGATTGCTCTCTATCGGCAGCCAGGCTGCTGTGTTGAAGGTGTGACGTTCGTGTGGCAAATCCTACACTTTGCCAAGAAGCCAGGGAGCAAGTTTTCCATCGCACCAGCCTTTGCAGTTCTGCCGTTAACAAAGTGCATTTTTTTGGTTCATTTTGCCAGGCTTTTGGAAGCCTAGGCTGCTTCCATAGCTGTCACTTGGCTCCCATGGTTCGATAGTCCCTGACAGTGTCTGTGGAAGGCCTTGCCCTGAAGGACAGGTGGGTTTCTGATGTCCTCCAGCTTCACCAAAGCTTTGCAGTTACGTGCATGATCCAACACAGGTGCAAGACTCGTGTCCAAAAAAAAGGAGACAGGAAAGGTTTTCATCTCTGGTATTAAATTTCCTGCCATGCCAGCCAAGCACTTGTGGCTGTGGCCACATTGTACAGATATTGCCTGTTTTATAAAGAAAGTGAACCCTGACGTGTGTTCTTGTGTTGCACTGCCAGGTTTCCCTGTGTCCCAGGTGTTCCCATTTGTTAGGATCTAGATTACACCTCCTGTAGCGAACACCCTGAGTTTTGCTGTACTGTATATGATGTGCCCAGGTTGGCTGATAAGCAGTTTTTCTTCTGGGTGATGGGGTCTGAAGTACCTGAACAGGCAGTGGAGGTCATTCGCAAACAGCAGGAGCAGGCCGGCGTATAAGCCATACCTTGCATCTGTGCCTAAAAAGATTGCAGATAAGTAGTGGAGCTGCCAAACCTAAGGAGAAGATTTCAGATTTACTGTAAAAAAAAAAAAAAAAAAAAAAAAAAAAAAAAAAAAAAAAAGAGTTTTCAGTAAGATAAAGAAAATAAGCATAATGATACCTAATTTTAAGTACTGGTAGAGTGATATTTTCCCACAGAGAATAAAGACAGCCCATACTTATGTATGTAATATGAGTTGACAGATTTATTTTTATGCCACTCCAGTGGAGGAAAAAAAACCCTCTTACCTTCCCAAAGTAGCATCCTATGGAATGGGACAAAGAGGCTGCTCAAAAGATCAGAAACAGAGCAACCCTTTAAGAAACCTGACAAAGCAGCATCCCTCCTCCTGCGTGTCTGGCTTTCGTTTCATGTCAACTTTCTATCCTTCTTGTTTCAATAAATGGTTTTGGACCTCAGCCCCTGACATCTCCCTTGCTGGTTGTGTGTCTCTTCCCCATCTCAAGCATGTCAGGGTTTGGCTGGCTGCAGCTGGCGACCCAGGACAGCAGCCACATGCGAAGGAGGCAGGCAGGGCTTACCCCTGCATGATGGAGGCGGTTGCAAGCTGTGCAGTTGAGGTGGTTAAAAGACCTTCTTCTGTGTGTTTCCCCCCACCAGAGGAAAGCAGAGCCCCTAAAGGTTCCCACAAAGGAGCTTTCTCAGCTTGTGCCTGTTTTCCCTTGTTCCTATGCGCTCAGGTCGTGCAGTGGAGAGACCCCAGCCTGAGGACCTTTGTTCACTGCCTTCAGTGAACAGCTGAGATTTACAGGGCTGGAGAAGGGGGCGGCTGAGCTTCCACATGAGTCTGGGGTGCAGTCTGGCTTGGGCACTAGGCTCTGGCTCTGTAAGAAGCCCTCTGCCCAGGGAGATCCAAGCTGCTGCTGGATGATGTTCAGTCCCCTCTGTGTATGATTGCTCTTGGTTCTGTATGTTGTCCCCTCTGATGCTGGGGACTGCCATGTGCAGGACATGTGGCCTGGAAGAACTGAAGGTGAAGCCATCATTGGGATGGCAGGCAGCCAGGAGTGCCGCCACACCACCCCAGAAGCCCTCGCAGCCTTTGGGATGCAAGGAGCACACCACCCATCTTCCGGCTCCTGCCACGGCCAGCCTGCAGCCACGCAAGTACCTGGGGGGCACTTTCCAAAGTGCTAGAGAGGTTGGTGGGCTGGGCAGAGCTGGACTGTGTGGTGGGCACAGCCACTGTCTGTCTGGTTCATGAGCATTATCTCTTTATCGTGGGAGCATGTTTGGCTGGCTCCGGCGGGTGACACCACCTGGTCTTCAAGGTAGGTCATGGATTTGTACACCCTGGTGGTGTGGCATTTCAGAGGGCTTGTGGGGCAGTCTGAAGGTTGTTTGTGACTTCTCTCGAGAGAAATCAAACTTCATGCGCCCATCCTGTCCTTTGGCAATCAACAGGCACGTAGAGAGAGGTGATAGGGTGGGATGGTGAACCACAGTCTCTCAAAAGAACCAAGCAGGTTAAAAGCAGCTGACAATGTGAATATTCAAATCTCAGTAGGTTTGGAGAGCTGGTACCCAGCAATATTAAAATAAGCAACTCAATCTTTGATCTGGTGATCTGAGTATCTGATGATTTTAAAGGAATGGGGAAAAAAACAAATATTCTGCCAATATTTAGAAAGAATCAGTTGGGATAACTGGAGATCAGTAGGACAAGTGGGTTTATATGGACCAGGGCAAATTGTCCAGAAGGGCAGGCAGTTGATCCAAAGTGTAAAGTTGTTCTTATTATTCAGTGTGGTCTTTATGTGAAATAAAATTTGGGTGGTTTTATTGTTTTGGGTTGGGTTTTTATTTTAAAAAAATTATCAGAAATAATTTTGAAATGAACCAAGAAATTTGATGGAGAAGGGTGAACATGTGGTTAGGACAGACTGCTGTGAGAGCTTTTTGCTCAACCTGCATAATCTTCTGATTCAAGAAGGTATCTGTAATATGAATATGCAGAAGCAGCAGCTTCTTCTTTACATGTGAGCTTCGCTCAGGTTTGGGGTAAAAGTGCAAAGTTTTCTATGAAATCAATTGTACACCCCTATATATAAAAAATACATGATTACATATAGAGACATATAAATATAAAATGTATATATCTATAAAATGTCTATATAATATGTTTTTTGAGACAAACTATCTGATACTTTTCCCCTGCGTTGTTTTTTAAATCTGGAAATTAGAAAAAAATACAGGTTTGTTTTTCTGAATATTAAATTTTAAAACATTCCCACCCCCACCCAGCACCTGCTTTTCCATAACAAAGTAAGGCAGTATTTTAACATTTCTTGAGTTTGATGGAGGCATGCTGAGAGAATTATGTCTTTTACAGTTTCTGTGCCCTGTTCTGCTTTTTCTCCCTTTCTTTTCCTAAGGAGCAGGCTACAGGATGGCATCACGCGCACTGATGATGGGGATGGAGGGACGGCCACTCTCAGCACTGCGGCATGGGCACCACAGCATCCTTGTGGCTGCAGGTCATTGACTTCCAACAGTCTGTTGAATCCCAAGCACTGAGAACAACCTAATCGCTAACAAACTTTCTTCTTGAGCCAGGTCCTGGATGTGCGGGCAATCATACCATCGCCAAATACACTGACTGGTTTCTCCTTTTTCCCAGAGCTTCCCAGCAGCCAAAGGGACCTAGGGAGGACTGCACTCCTCCTGGCTTTGTCACCAGGGTGCTGTGCTTTACTTGACCACTGTGTCAAGTTGTCTGGTGCTGTGTTTCTGTGAGGTCTATGGAGCAAAAGCCATAATCTCTGCAGTAGGAGGTGCCCTGCAGCAGGTGCCCTCTGCTCTTCAAAGAGGCCGGCACATCCATAATTTATGCCCATCCTCACACCAGCTGCTGCTTGTCCTTCCCCTGGGCCTTATGGCAGTGACTTGCAATGCGCTGGGCCAGCCCACAGAGCCCAGCTGGAGCAAAACCTCACGCGTGAGCTGCAGCAAAGGAGAAGCCATCGTTTGGCACCCAGGCATCTGCAGCCTGCCCTGAGTCGTGGCGGTAGAAAAGAGGGGGGGTGAGACAAAAGTGCTGTTCTGCTCTTGTTCGCGTGCCTGGGGTGAGCACTGTCTCGTGGGATGTGTTCATGCCTGAAGAGCTGGATGAGCCCAAGGAAGGTGTGAAAAAAGAGTATGGAGAGATTGGGGTTGCTTGTGTAGCTCTGGGCTCAGTTCTGTCCAGGGAAGGGCAGGAAGAGCTGTGGTGCCTCCTGGTTTGAACCTCCTCGCAGCAGGGTAATACATGTTTGGGTGACCTTGCTCCAGCTGTACTGGGGAGGTGAAAGTCCTACACCTGGCACTCTGCTCTGCCTGCACCCTCCTAGTCCTGCAACCTCCACGCACTCTGCTCTGGCTCCCTGTCTCAGGCCTGCCGTTGACTCTGCCGTGTGGTTGTGGGTGGCCCAAAATACATGACTTATATGTGGATCCAGGAGAACTTACTGTTAGTCAAGTTTATGTTTGTACAGCCCAAGCAGAGGCTTATTTAAGTCCAGTTACGGTCCAGTCGGGTGCCTCACAGGCACCAATGAGATGCAACCTTCACACATGGGGAGATGGAGGTCAGTGGCAAAAAGGGGCTGAACCCAGATGAGCCCTGTGCCCTCTCAAGGAACAGTGCCTGATGTCCCCTCACCTGTAACAGAGGATGTGGCTGACCTGGGAGTGATGGTGAGAGTGTCAGGGCTCTATTCATGCCCTGATGGGGTATAACTGGGGAAGAAGCAGGATTAGCACTTCTAGCAGCATGCATGTGGGGAGGAAGAGAGCAAAGGGGATTTATTTTTTTCCTCTGCATCTTTCTCCTTTACCTTCATGCCCACCATTTTCCCAAGCTGCAGCAAATGCCAGTCAGGGCAGGGGTCTGTGAGTTGCAGCCTGCAGCAAAAGGATGCTCTGGGTTTGAGCCACCTGGGAGAGGTAATGTCTGATGCAGCCTGCAACCACAAGGCTGAAAGCACCAGTCCCCAGGAGGCATTGTAGAGGCTGGGAGCAGATGTCTCCCAGGGCCCCAAGGCAGCAGAGAGCAAGGTAAATATTTCTATAAAAGCTCAGCCTGGTGTTTGCCCACACCACCTACGTGCACCATCCATTATGCATGGGGGCTGGAGCTGTGGGCAGTAGAGCAGAACGCTTTCTGATGGTTCATGCATTAAAGAGAGATGAAGGAGGACGTGGGGAGGTGGTGATCATTCATGCCTGGTCCGTGTCCACTGGCTGTGGCTTGGTGCCAGAGCCGTGCTGAGCTCCTGCAGCAGGCAAGAGGAGAGCCATGGACCAGTGCTGCATGCTGACTTGGGACATCTGGGACAGTGGGTGTAAAGTTAAGTAGTGTGTTCCTGGGGAACAGCTGAGACACCTTTCACTTTGGTTTGAGTGATTAGAAAAACAACTTGAATGAAGTATAAAGTATCTTCTAATACACAGGCACTTCAGCACATCTGGAATGTGCAATGCTTTGTACCCAATAGTGAGTTGAGCAGCCAGCCGTGTACAGCCATGTACACAACCTTCTGTGTCCACGAGTTTCACATATATTAGGCTTTAAATACCAATCACCTGCCCAAAGAAATACATTTGTGTATCCTTCTGATAGGTCCAAAGACTTTCCAAGCCCAGCTGGTGATATAAAGAATGATGGAGCACATCAGCCATCATTCTGGTAGGAATGACCAGTTCACAACAAGGAGGTACTTTTGAATAATGGGATGATTATCATCATTATCATCATTATTATTTCCTGGACCTAGGAAAGTTGAATTTGGATGAGCTGAAACTTTTCATGTTGTTTCATAAATGTGTGTGTGTCCTGGTTTCAGCTGTTTACACTAGTCAAGGACTTTTCAGCTTCCCATGCTCTGCCAGGTGCACAAGAAGCCGGGAGGGAATGCAGGCAGGACAGCTGATCCCAATTAGCCTCAGGGCTATTCCATACCACCTGATGTCAAGCTCAGTATATAAACGGGGAGTTGGCCAGGGGAGGGAGTGATTGCTGCTTGGGGGCAGGCTGGGCATTGGGTGGTGAGCAATTGCATTGTGTATTACTTGTTTTGTATATTCTGTTGTTATTAATATTATTTTCTCTTTCTCTGCTGTCCTATTAAACTGCCTATATCTCAACACATGGGTTTTAAGGTTTGGTTTGTTTTTTTTTTTTTCCCTCCTTGATTCTCTCCCCCATTCCACTGGGGTAGGGTGAGGGTGAGCGAGCGGCTGTGTGGTTCTTGGTTGCCGATCAGGGTTAAACCACAACAGCATGTCAAAAAATAATCTCGAAGCTAATGTGAAGTCTTTCTATAGGAAATGTTTTCAGTTCCCTTGTTTAATTATTTCATACTGAAACTTACTTGACAGGTTTTCTTAACAGGTTTTAGAAAGCTACAGTCAAAACCCAGCACTGTGTTTAACGTCCAGTGAAACATTTCTTTTCAACCCAGTATCTTAGCTTTTGTTTTATATTTCTTACTTTCTGTAAAGTTTGAGGAAACTTAAATTTTAGGTGGGCAGGAGGAACACCTACATGGGAGTGATCTAAATCACCAGAGGTGCCTGGGGACCGGCAACGGTGTGTCTGAGATAGGCAAGGACCTGAGTTGCTGATGTATCTGTAACCAAAGATGGCAAGAGGATGAAGTCATCCTCTCCTACACCAGTCTTGCTGGACACCAGCACAGTGCTAGTGGTCTGGGGAAGCTGAGAAGCAGCATCCATCCTTCTCTGGCATAGATTCACAGATGAGAACTGTCAATCGGTCTTGCTTGGCTGATGTGTGGCCGTGATGGGGTGGTTTCCCAGGAATGCAGGGCTTGGTTTCTGCAGAGTCACCCCTTTTTCTTAGGGGGGCCTGGGAGGCTGCATTACTGTGCTAGTTTGTACCCTCACAGCATCACTGAGGTTGTGTCTGTCAGATCCCTTCTCCTGAGACTTTGCTGTTTCAGGGCGGAACAGAATTAGCTTTATGCTAAACTAACTACCATCTGCTGGTGTTGGAGTCACCTGTGCCTGGTTACTTTCACGTTGTTTCTTGGCTATAACCATGTATTGCTGTCCTCGCCCCTTCTCCTGTTGTGTGGGCATCCTGTTGTTGCTCTGCAACAGTGAGAAGCTCCTGCCTTTGCTAACAGATGTATTGTTGTTATGTTGCTGATATGTCTTCCAGATGTCTTTCCACTGTGCAGAGATGTTCTCGGGCTGTTTGGTGTCATGGTGTCCCATGTCTGCTTTCAGTTCCCCCCTTCCCCCCAAAATATCATTAATTCCCCTCTTCCTGGCCAGCTGTCAGCAGCGGTTGTTACACCCTCAAACACATTTGAGAGGATTTCCAAACTGAACAGGTAGACCAAGTATCATGTACCATGCACAGTCCTCTGCATTGGTCCTGGGCTCCAGCCCCAGCTGTTCCAGCCATCTCAAGTGGCTTTGGCTCTTTCAGGGGAGGAAATGGTTCTTGCAAGCTTGCCTGAGAACAGTTTGCATCTCTGTGCTTCCTGTCTTTTCACGGGATAGTTCATGCCAGAAAAACTCTTGGTTTGAGTGTGAAATAGCATTAGTGTTAAAAATTGCAGCCCAAGTTGACGGTGGCCTGGCCACATAAGGGAAAGGGAACCGCAGCCCTTGAGGGAGAAGAAAATACATTTGCACATTGGCCTTCTGCAAAATCAATAGCTGGAATTAGAATTACTTTGCAGAAAGCAGAACCCAGCAGTCAAGGATCTAGCAAACAAGCAATGTAATGTCTGCACACAAAGTGGAGGGGCTCAGAGGTGGGTTGAGCTCTACATCAACCCTAGGGACAGAAGTGACACTGAACCTGTCAGACCTGCTACTGGTGAGGCCAGCATAATACATAGTGTCTTTGGGAGATCCTTGCTTTTCCTCAGATCTTGTTGCCTTCCTGTGGGGTGAGTGAGTAGAGTTATTTGAGCTAATTTGTGGAGCATAACAGACATGTTGGACTGTATTCTTCTGAGGCGCTCCCTGAGTTCCAGTGATCCCATGTGGTTCAGTTCATCCCCAAAGGGAGATCAGCTGAATTTTTCAGGTCAACTTCACCTCTGAATAGGAGCCTCTGCAAAATCAGGCTTCTCCTCTCCTGCCCCTGGAGAAGGAGGGTTTATTAGTTTGATCCTGGGGTTTACAGATTTGATCCTGCCTTTCAAGTATTTGCCTGCAGTTAATTTTGGAGTTGTTTTCCCAAGGTGTCCATATGCCTGCCAGCAGATGACTTGGGGATCTTCTTCCAAGCACAGGCAGGAAAGGAGTGCTCCTGGGAGCATGGTGGGGTACAGAGGGTGCAGAGGGACTGGGCAGCCAGAGAGCTGGGCATGGAGAGGGGCCCTCCACAGGACATGGCACTCAAGGGAGAGCAGGAGGAGGGCAGCAGGGGGAAAGCTCAGACCTCTCCTTCCCCTTGGCAGGAATAAAGTTCCTGCAGTGAAGGAGGCTTTGAAGGTGGATGGGACACCGGGCAAGACTGTGGCAAGCTGGGAAAGGAACAGGCCAAGCATTATACATGCTGGCTGTGCCCCTGTGGAGGTAATCTCATAGTTATTTTAGACTCCAGCTGGGAAGCAGCTCTGATCCCAGCTTTTGCAAAAGACCTGCCAAGCCCATGGTCCAAATCTGCTCTCGCTGGCTCCGAGCAAAGCAGACCACGTGGCGAGAAGCTGCCAGCATCAATTGAGGTGAAAGACCTTTGCACTTCTCTGTGCTGCTGTGTGTGCAATTTGTGCCTTGCTGCCCATCTCAAAGCTCCTGGGAAGAGGCTGTGGGACCTCAGTCTTGGTCTTTTTTTTTCCCCCATGAGATGCAGATTCAAAGACAAAAACGGAGCAGGTGGATCCGTGCTTACTGATGCTGAGGAGTTCCTCACTCCCCAAAACATGGGAGCTCCCTCTGGGGAGATGCTTTTTACCAGGATTAACAGTAAAAAAATAGACAGCATTTTAGGGCTTTCTTGTGCTAATAATACATGTGGTGGTTCACTTTCTAAATCTGTGCAAACACGAGCAAAATCCAGTCCCCTTGTCTCTGTGTGTTACACTGAGTTCCTTTGCGCACAAGCTGTTCAGAGTGGTCTAGCATCACTAAAGAAATGCAGACTGGGTGGCATTTGGGCACCTTATGAAGTTTAGTTTTCTTTTTTGTTTTCAGGATGAAAAAGCAAACCTCAGCTGGCTTGGGGGGAAAACAGAGGATGGAAATAACTTGGTTTAAAGCAAGCTTTGCCTTCCTAGCCAAGTTGTTTATGCAAGATAAGTCTCTACATCCCTTGAAATACATTAAGTGTGGCTCCAGGGGCTATTGTGGAGACCCAGCACTGTAAAACTGCAGATTTCAGGAAAGCCTTAAGCACTGTGACAATTTAAAGTCCCCCCGAAGGGCATCCACTCAGGCAGAAGCACACTTTATTTGAAGCATATCATGAACAAGACAGGAGAATAATTTGTTTGCCAGAAATGGGCAGTGGATCAATTAAGCAAAGCAGAGGGCACAGAGCAAGTCAATTTGCAAAAGGGCAAAACACAGAGGAGGTGGCTACATCCTGTCTGGTTTCCAGGGTGTCCTTCTGCTCTCTGCTGAGATAGGGGTCAGGTGCTGGGCTTCAGGACCCCAAGTGTCTGTGGCTTGTGGCATCCCTGGATGCATGTGGAGACTTGCCTGCCCCGAGATAGGGGCTCACCATTTTGTGGTGAGGCCACCAAGCAGTGGGCACCCTTCCAAGGGCATTGAGGCATCCTCTTGTCCCTGCTGTTCCTCCTGGTTATCCTGATCATTGGGGCTGGTGGGTATTTCTCAGTGTGTCTTAACAGTTGCTGTGCTGTTAGTCAGCTGCTATGGTCCAAGACCTGCTCTCCAGGTGGTGAATAGCTCACTTAGGGCATACCGTTATCTGCATGTAAATACTGGGAAACCAAACCCTATTAATCTATGGAGAAGGAAAAAGGAATGGTGTAAGTCCGTTTGTGTTTTTTGGGTTGAGGTGGGGAGGCTGACTGCATGGGATTTTAATTTATCTTCTTTTTGAGGAGAAGCGACTTTCCTTTGCTAAGGTAGAAGGCAAAGTGCTCAGAACTACAAAACCTTATTGGATGCCAAAACCAGATTTTTTTAAAACAGGAAAAGGAAATAGCTGAAATCGTCCATCTGAAAAATAAAGGTTGGTTTTGTTTTTTTTTTCCAGAGCCTATCTGAAAGTGGCTAGGAAAAAAAAAGCAAGTCCAGCTGCTTAAAACTCATTGGGTGTGCATGTTTTTCTGCTGACTCTCTGCATGGAAGAAATGGCATCTGTGTGAATTAACAACATCGTGACCTCAAGTATGACCTCAAGAACCAAGTGCATCCTTCTGAATTTCGAGAAACAATGAATCCAGCTGAATGCTCATAAGTTAATCGGAATATGAGAATAGATGGAAAACCACTTCACTGTCCAGTGGATGGTGTGCAACCTAGAATGTCCTAGTTCTTCTATGGGCAACATGAACACCACTGCTTAGTCAGGGACAGCTGACCCGAACTGACCAAAGGGATATTCCAAACCATATGATGTCATGCTCAGCAATAAAAGCTCAGGGAAAGGAGGAGGAAGGGAGGACATTTGTGCTTATGGTGTTTTGTCTTCCCATGCATATGTTATGCTAAGGCCCTGCTTCCCAAGCAGTGGCTGGGTATCCACCTGCCAATGGGAAGTAGGGATTGAATTTCTCTTTTTGCTTTGCTCGCACACGCAGTTTTTGTTATCCCTGTGATGCTGTCATTACTTCCATCCACAAGTCTTCTCACCTTCCTTCTATTTTCTCCCCATCCTGTGAAAGAGAGGAGTGAGCAAAAGGCTGGGCAGGTGTTTGGCTGCTAGCAGGGGTCAACTCACCACACCCAGGTTCTCCACTTGTTTTGATGTCTTGGTGTTGTCTCCCGTGTAGGGAGTATGTGACTTAGTTTCCTTAGAAATGTAGTATCTGCTGCTAAGCCTGTTGTTTAGCACTAGTGAAATTCATGATGGCTTGAGAGATGCTTTGTGTGTGCTGAGGAAGTCATGTCATTAGGAACCACAGCATTAACAGGAAAAACGAGGGCTTTCAAACAGTCTTACTCTGTGTTACTGAGTCTGTGAGCCAGAGAAGCTGCCTTAGCTCTTATGAGCCACTCACTTCAAGGATCTGCTTCCTGGGATTTGAGCTGACGATCTTGCCTATAGGAAACCAGCCTACAAGGGATCTGCCTGGGCAACACAGGGTTTGCTCTTCATTTCATTCAGATGCCACTTCCCCTCTCCTTAAGGGCAGGACTTTCTTTAGTGCAAAGTGGACTAGAACAGACCCAGAGCAATATGCATGGAATAGGCTGATGAAGGTATCTTCTCCCATACTTAATAAATACAGCCGAGCTCTTCTGCTGTCTTGTTAAATGTGGCATGTTGCAAGGCCTGGTGCTGTTGCTTGCAGAGTGCCTTGTGTGGTTGTGAAGACTGGCTCCTTATTAGCTTATTAGTCCTAGCCTCTATGTTTATTGCATTGATGCAAGATCAGCCCTCTGGTGAGCTCAGAGCTGTACAGATGTGGCATACTGTGGCATAGAAGAGCAACGAAGCTGGTGAAGGGCCTGGAGGACAAGCCTTATGAGGAGCAGCTGAGGGAACTGGGGTTATTTAGTTTAGAGAAGNACCTTAACAATTCTATGATTCTATACTGCCATCCCATGTCATTCGGTGCAGTCTCTGTAGTAACTACAGCCATTCTGCTGCTTCTTATCTTTAAAGACCAGTCCAGGAGGAACTGAGGGCTTTATTCCACATGAGAAGGGCCCTCAGTTTCCTCCTGTGGCATCAGCCTCTAGCAAGAAACTGCTCACAATTTTGGGAAAGCTGGTGGGGCTTTCTTAAAAGGACAGCTATTCCTACTCCATGGGAGCACAGGTCCCCTTGCGGATCACTCCATCGGTGTGATAACATTGCCATCATGTTATGCTTTAGTCTACATTTGATTTGGCTAAGCTGAGATTTCAGTCCCTAAAACTCCCGCTGTCACCCCCTGTGGCTAAGCATCCCCAGCCCCAGTGACTGGCTGTGAGCTGGTAGCTGGAGGGGTTTTAACCCTTGGTCTCCTGATCTGTACCAGGATCTCTGTGGTCAGCACTTACAAATTTTTCAACCATCTAGTTAATTCAACCCTCAAAACACCTCTGCTGAGTGAGCCAAAACCTCCTTCAGAAGTAATAAGAGAGAAATCTGCTGATAACCTTCCAGGGTCCTTGGCTTTTCGCACAAACTTGCCCTCCATACTGGTCCTTGTGTCTTTGAAAACAGCAATCTATTCACTTCAGCTCAGTCCTGAAATGCAAACAGCACAGCAGCTCTAGCAACAGCCTTTCCTCTGTGTAAGTAAACTGGCTATCACTTAACAAGTCACAGCTCTTAATGAACTGTGACATGAGCAGGTCTCTTTGTCTATACTAAACCCTGGGCAAACAGCTGCCAGAGGAAATTACAAACTCTGCCTTTTTATGGATAACCTTGTCAGCAGGCTGGTTGTTCTGCTTGTTCGGGTTTTGTGGCAGTCTGTCCTGACACACAGCGACGTTGATGGCAGCGATGCCAGACATTGCTCTCTAAGGTGCGGAACATGAAAAGGGAGCCCTGAGCCTGCTGCCAGGCACTGCAAAGCAGGCAGACCAGCGCAGGATGCCTAGGGCCAAGACACTCCCCACCTGGCCAGGCACTTGGGGACACCATGGGGAGTCCCCTCTTTGTGCCATGTATTGCTCTGGCCTCGCACCTCTCTGCACGGTGCCCCTGCTGAAAAAAGAAGTTTCTTCAGCTTCAGTTCTGCCCAAGCACCACAACCAGGGGAGTGGGCTGTCCAACATCAACGAGCCACCTCATTGCCAGCTCTTCCCTGGTCCAAGATCCTCTTAGGGAGTGTGGTGAGGTGATGCCATGGGATCAGCATGAGATTCAGCCTCTACCTGCTGACAGTGGAGCTGTACTCCAGCAGAGTAGGGAGGGAAGGAAGAGAAAGCCACACAAAGTGGAAAAGGGAGAGGAGGCTGTGGCAGGAGGGAGATGTGGCCCATCAGTAAAATGCACACAGCAAATACTCAGCCTAATGAAATAGATTGTTTTATTACAAAACACCTGGCTGGCAAAAGAAAGACAGGTGCACCTAGAGGAGAGCCAAACGGACTCGACCTTCTGATAATGTTACAGCAGGCTAGGTGGGACTGTAACTTCTATCAAGCACCTCTTTATTTTCTCTCCTCCCATCGTCTAACCCCTGGGGAAAGAGCACATCTGACAGCCCTGAAATGAGCAGTTCTCTCAGAGAATCAAGGCCATGTTGCTGCCTTACTAACCTTCTTTACTTGCCTCGAGGCAGTGCAGTGGTAAGTTAAACTCAGCAGCTCTCCAGATTTGATGACAAAGGTGTGAATACAGAGGATGATTTGCCCTACAGACTGCATCCCTTGGAGATCGTGGGAAGAAGGACATACATTGACAAGCCAGTTATCTTCTCAGACACCAGCCACATGCAATGCACACACAGGAACTGGGGTGAGCTGCTTGCAATTTATACTCCAAAGATATGCATGCAGGCTCTGCCTGCAGGCAGGTGCCTAACTATGTCAGATGGACCATGAAGTGCTATTCAGGTGTTAGCTGGCATGAAGAACAAGACAGTTTCACAAAGCTTATCCATGCAAGTCCAAAGGCCAGGGCTGCATCTTGATAACCTCCTACAAGAACATGGCAGAGAGCTCCCAGGTGCCAACATGACAACATGTTTGCTGTCAGAAAGTCATTGAAGTGTTCCCTGAAGTGCAATGGTGCTGACTCATATATTAACAAGCAAGCACTGGATCAAGCAGTTCTAATTTTCTTCGTTTCTGTAAACCTAATCAAAAGTTAGGCTTTACCATAGGTAAAAGTGCTTCATTGTGACTTTCTGAACCTTTTGATTCCATTTGACCTGATATTGATGTGATTGCATGGCCATGGCACTTTAAGATCTGCTTGGATTTTATGAGAATGAAGCATTTTGGTGTTTTTGAACTATAGTCTGGGGGAAAGCTTGTTCTGGCGATGGCAGGTGCATTCTCTCTCTCCTTTTGCCTTGTCTGTTTAGCAGGGAAAATTCTGATTTGCAAGCAACACTTTGCTCTCTGTGTTTGGAAGAGATTTATACACACAACTGGCAGGGCTAGCCAACATTTTCCTTTAAAAAAAATTCAGAGAGGAAACTGAGTTTCAAATGCAATGAATGTTCAATGAAGAGTTTCTTGTTTCCAGGGAAAATGCTGACATTTTTTCAAAATCAACATTTAAAACATGTTTTGTTTTTCAAAGGAAGCTCTTTTGGCTTTCTATCCAGAATTTGAAACTTATTTATGATCTCTTCTATATTCTGTGTCCTATACATTATATTTTTGCAAGGTACAGGTGAAGCTCTTCATGGATTTTTATCCTTTATTTATGCAGAAGTGTTTGTCCCAGCTCTAGGAAAGGTCCCAATGTTCTTTCTGTGTTTCCCTTGTAGTGTTTCCTAGAATCCTTAGATTCTAGATCTGTTTGAAATCCCAAGTAATGCATCTTTCTGCCTTAGTAGTTAGAACTGAGGCCAAGTGATTTAAAGCAAAGATTGCCAGACCTCTCTGCTTTTCCAGAGCTGGGCTGTCAGAGGGGTTGGTCACTGTGGGAAGTCTGTTTCCCCTGAGTTGTTCATATCTTCCAGTGGAGGCATGAGGCAGGGTGTACCCATGGAGTACCTGTGCCCATGGGTCAATGACATAAATCTCTCATAGTCTATGAAATTTAAGCAAAAGTCTAGGAGAGCGGCAACCAGTTTGATACTGGTTGTTTGCTTTTTTCCCCCATGAGCTTTTGCCCTGAGGCAAAGCTCTTTCAGGCCCAAACCCTGCCATGTTGCTGGGACTGTAGTCAAATCTCCAGGGTTAGATGTCAGACATATGGCTTGGCCTGAAAATCTCACCAAAGACATCACCTTTACTATGTGGGGATTGTTAATTGATTCAGTAGGACCTGCGCCTCTTGGGCCATCTGTTTGAAAGTAGCCACATTCTCCGTGTTGTTGCACTGGAAGAGCTTTGAATCCTTCACCAGACTCATGAATAAAACATGGTGTTCCATGAAGCATAGGAGCCATTCTTCAAAAGCCTCATATGGGGAAATCGGGTGCATATGGCTTTGCTGGATCTTTAAGATCACAGCCAGAAGGGGCACCTCTAAGCATCACCAATATAGCCCAGTGCTGGTTATGGGGACACTGGATATGGGGCTTGGGAGAAATAAAACTAGATAGATCAACATCTGTTGGCCAGCATGTGGCATTACAGGTCGAACATAGAAATTGTGAATTACTCCAGTGCAATCCAGTGTGACAAGGCCCACACCATGCAATCAGAGGCCATAGCCAAAATACAGGCACAGCTGAACTCCAGATCCAGTGGAGGAGAGAAAGAGGGACAAGGAGAGGACAAAGGGTCTTGCTATGCTTCCCAGAGCAACATCATGGAGAGATAAAACAATGAGGGTGAGGAAAAGCCTAGATATCTAGATAACTCACTCTAGCTATGTTCTCTTGACTGAGCTGGAGATCAGCACTGCTACCATGTAGCTCAGGCACTGAAGATCCAGTGCTGAGCCTCATAAAAGGTCCCTTCCAACCCAAAGCATTCTATGATTCAATAGTTGGGGCTGTGGGTGGAAGCCCCAGTGCAGGGACTGGTCAGGGTCATCACGGCCTGTTAGTGCCCTCAGGGCACTGACAGTGAGGATGAGAAACTCTTCACCAGCAGTCTTGGGGTTAGCTGCCCTCTGACTCTGGTAGCTTCAGGTGAGGAGGGAGGCTTTTGAGTGTGAGGGGAGATATGGACTGATCTTGTTCGCAGGAAACAGGGTTTTAGATGTTCAACACAAGTCTCTTCACTGGAGAAGTTGTTTCTGCTTTTCCATAACTGGGCCCTTTAAAAACTTTCCGAGTTAGGCAGCCAAGGCCAGAGCCAACCAGAACCATTAGTTGCTTTGGAAATCTGGCACCATAGTGCCTTGGAAAGTACTGTGCCCACCTAGCTGTGTGCTGGTCATAGCAAGAACAGGGCTGTGAGTCACACCGGACAGTAAATGCAGTGAAAGGTGTTCCCTTGTACTCCTGTTAACGCGTGGTCCTATATGCTCACGTGGGTTTCCTCAGTTATTCTTGCATTGCCCTTTTTACTGTTGGTATTAATTACTGAAAAAAAGAAGAGCCTGATTACATCAGGGCAAAGAGGTGAAAGAGAGCTCCAAGATATACATAGGCCTTCTCGCTTCTCTTTAAGACTGACTTCAAAGAGTAGGTGGCCCTTCTCCAGCTCCAGTGTCCTACTTACAGCCATGGCTGAAGAGCACCTTAAGTAGTGAAGAAGAGAGAAAACAGCACGTTGCCCTTTTGGAAAGAGGGGAATGACACGAGCCGTTCATGGCATCTTCCTCTGATTTGATGTGACAGCAGAGTTCTCTAAACACTGTCTCAGGAAGCCAAGTATAGGCCAAATGTCTGCTTCCATCTCCCCCAACCCATCCCCTCCAGCTACAGCTGAGATACAGCTGCAATTCACCACCTGTATTGTGTCTGGGGGAAGAATCTGTTCTCAAAACTAAAACAGCTGGAAATGAACCCTAGCAACAGCTCAAAAAATAAGTAAACACTCACCTCCTTGATGGGCCCCTCTTCTGCCTGCTCATTTTGAGCAGAAGGAGCACCCCATGGCTGCCTAAACAGCCTCAGTGGGAAGGGCATGGGGCCTTCCACAGAAGCTGGCAAGGCCTCCTTGAAAGAAGTCACAGCTTGTGGTAATCATAAACACGTTGTTTGTTAGCGCAAAGAACATGTGTCCGAAGTGTACGAATGGTCATCTGACACCTTTTGCCTTGGGTGTACTGAAATCAGTAGGTATGGTAGCGAATGTGTCCTCACAGAAGACCTGCCACCCCACTGATTCTTAAGAACTGTGGTACCCATCTCCTGCACCAAAGACCTGTGCCACAAGGGGACTTTGCTGTAAGTGGTCAGCCAAAGTCAACGTGCATTGACGTCTGGGCTTTTGCAAGTGGCTGTTGTGAAGAGGAACTGGAGGAATCGGTGGCAACAGTTGGTATCTGTCAGAATACAGAAGCTGTTGTTCCTTCCTGGAATGATTTTTCATGCAAGTGATCACCTGCAACACAAAAATATCATGAGCTACTGAGTTTCACAAGTCAATTAGACTTGTACAGAGATACTTTCAAGTTTCCTTGTGTTCTTTTGGCCTTTTTCTTGCACTGTGGAAAAAAAGAAGTCCAGACTCTAGTGTTCAACACTCCAGTTGCTGTGTATTCAGGTGCTGCTAGCACTTGATATCCAAACAAAACTAGATGCCTGCCGTGCAAGGAAATGTACAGCCACGAACAGGGAGTTTCCCTGGTGAATAACAAAGGAGACACTTACTTTGGGAAGTGTAGAAGATGGAGATAACTCTGGGATGAGAACCTGATTACAACGCCACCAGCCTGAAGGAGCAGCCAACGGAAGCACTGGAAGCAGACATGTTCTGCCAGTTTCTGCTGCCAGATAGACACTGGGCAGACTTCTTGTTCCCATGGGTCTAGAAGGCTTGATCCAGGAACAATGAATGGCCATTGCGTTGGCAGGGAATGGCCCCCAGCAAGACCTGAGTAGGATCCTCTAGCAGCATAGTCTGAGCTTGTGAACTGGGACATCTTTTCAGCAGATACTAAATTTGGCACATGCACACGCAATTCTGGTACTTTCTTGCTCATCTTTGAATGGTTTGTGAGTTCACCCCATGTTGCTGTCAGAATCTTTGGCTCTAGAGCACCCCAATGCGACCCATCTTCTCAAACAGAGCAAAGCAATATGCTTACTTCCCTCAATCAATGAACCTCATCCCTGTGAGTCTTTGCTTTTCTTCAGTGTCTGCTACTCCTTTGTCTCCTAGGGCATACAAATCCCTGCATTTGTAATGTGCCTGTGGCTCTTGTGTGATGCCACAGCCCATGTAAATTGTGGGTCTCACACTATTGCAGAGTTGGCTTTCTTCTTTTCAGAAGAGGAAATTCTGTGCAGAACATCCCAGTTTCTGGGGAACATTCCTACTGTGCAGTTATTCAGAAAGGCAAAGTGAGGTTCCTCTTCCCAACCATGTCCTATTCCGCTCCAGATCTTCAGGAGAGAAGAATGGTCCTATGAGAGGGATCACCATCAGGAAATCCTGGAGAAAGCTACATGGGCTTGCAACCTACCAGCCTCAGTTATGAGTGAAAGTATGCCAAGAGAGTTGCTGTGAATACAGCACTGCTATGGTTTGTTCCTAGTATGTTTTGGATTTAGAGTTCAGAAGATCACTCACATGTTTTTAAGGCGCTTGCATGAAGGAGAGGTACAGCAGATGCACTTCAAGGCTTGGGTCCCATCACAGCCTCTAACAATGGCACAAATGCAGCTGGCTTGAGACATTTGACTGTGGAAGGTGAGTCTGATCTCAAGCACCATTGATTAAAGGCAGTCAAGATGACAGGCTGCACCTGAAGCTGCTAAGTATTGCTGTGAGCTGGGAAGTCAATCTAAAGCCCTTATAGTCACTATTCCTCAAGTATTCTGCCAAATTACATGCAATTGTGCCCACAGTATCTTCACTTTTGGCATCATTGCCAGTGCTGATGCCTAGCTGAGGAGGTACAAGCCTGGGTTGTGCTTTTATTGTGCTACAGATGAGGTAACTTTGACCTGGTATACTTTTTCTGCTTGTCTCTGGGCTGTAGCATCCTACAGGCCTGTGGGAAGATTGCAGTTAGACCCATTAGAGCAGAGGGGAGAACCCTGGAGGATGAAGAAATGGGGCTTGAGAAAGGATTGGACAGAGAATACAGGTAAAGAACATGGCTGGAGCCATCCTCAAAGCAACACATGCCCATAGTTCAGACATCTTCTGTATGAACATGATCTCTCCATTGATAAGTGTATGTTTGTGGCAATCTCCTCTCCAGGAACAGACCCTGGCTTTTAAGTCTTATTAAAATTAACAGAAACCTTTGCTAGCTGTCAGGTTCAATGTCAAATGAAGAAAAAAATGTAAGATCCTGAATATTTTTTCTTTACCTCCTTTTAAAACATGAAGATAAATACCATCTTCCGTAGTAAGCTGAGCCGCAGAAAGTAAATACAGTTGAGATTAAAGCCTCATCTGCTGGAAGACTTGCATGCAGGCTGCCAGCACTGAGGCAGCAGTGGGAGCTCTCCAGCTATATTCACCAGCTGGTTCTTGTTATCACTTTTTATATCTCTTGCAGTTTGGAGAATATCAACAAGGAAGGAAGTGTTTTTAGTTGTTGCTAAGTA
>VZTL01074852.1:932-13555 GCA_013400535.1 Scopus umbretta
GGGGTTGGTCATCCATAGCAAGCGATGTAGATGAAAGTGCAGCAGCGGATGGGTCATCAGTTTGAACGTGAGGCTGAGCAGGAGGGACTGGGAGTTTTCCCTCAGTGTAAGGAAGTTTGAGGTGTGTTTTATTCTCCGTGTAAATTCACATCTAAAACTCTTAAGTCAAGCAGACTGTCCTGCATCAGAAAGTAATGATTCCCAGGCTCTTATGCTGAGCTAGGCTTAAGCCTGTATTTGCTTGAGGTGCATGGAGGACTTCACCTTACTGTAAATTTTTGCATAGTTGGCTGTCATTACTGATGTAGGCAGCAGATGAAGAGGGCCGAATGCTTGCCCCAGCCTGTTGGTGGGCATAATTGCATGTTTACTCCATTGCTCCACTACATTAAGGGTTAGAGTAATCTCCACTGTACACTGTTCGCTTGCTGTAATGTTGTGTTGTCCTGTTGCAAAGCCTCACCTGTTCATGATGTATAACATCTCAATAGATTAGTACAGCACTGGACTCTTATAATTTTGTGCAGAAACACGTCAGACCGCTGTCTGTGCAACAGAACCTGCTTCTTGTAACACATGGCCAGTTTTCAGAAGTCTTCGGTTACTTACACAAAGGACTTGCAAAAATCTGAACCCTTTGTTAAATGTCTAAATGGGACCCAAGTTCCTTAAAATCTGACCTCCACACTTACTGCTAAACACTTAAAAATTTGGACTTGAGCTTGGAAAATTTGTCTTCATAAGGGTTAGGATTTACATACAGTCCGTAAATGATTTCAGTGGGAAATGCTGGCAGAGCCATCCCTCTAGTGTTAATTGTTAACCTGTTTTGTAGACACCATTCTGCCTGTGCAATAGAACAAGCCTAAATGGGCCATTCATAGCTGAGCTTTGTCCTTACTGATTTAATTTAGTTGATTAAAAAAAAAAAAAAAAAATTGTCTCCTGCAAGTTTTCCTCATGAAATCTTAGGCTGACTACAAAATCCTCTTAAAGTCTCTGCTGACCCTGTTTCAGATTTCATTTTCAGGGGAGTGCTTTTTAATAAGAAACCTTGAGAAGTTCAAGTATTAGCAGGCATAAGGGTTGTTTTCGCGCTGTTTTACTGATTCAGCAAGATACTTATGCAGATGATCAGAGGCACCATCATGTTGAAGATAATGTCATGACTCCTAGCTTTAAGTTAAGCGTAGGCTTAAATACCTTAAATACTTTATTCTAATCTGGCTAGAAACAACTAGCAGGGATGATCAAAACGTCAAGCTTTGCCTGAATCCACTCAAAGACCTGAGGGTTCTCTGCTGTGTTGTTGTTTTGTTTTATTAAACTAAAATTAAAAATACAGAGAGCCTTCATCAGGCTAAGGAATAGCAGTTAGAATAATAATAATGATGACAGTACTTTGAGGGAAAGAGGAGGGGGTAGAAACAATCAAAAACAAGATGGAGAAAGGCCACCCACCAAAGACGTGTTGAATGGATGTAAACAGCCTTGAGAGTATCCACATAGATTCTGGAGCTTCTCATGTTCAAATAACACATTCCACCTGTGAGCAGTTACTGTCAGAGAGAGGAGGAGCCTTTCTTGGCTGTAGTTGTTGAGTTGCAGCCTACAATTAGGTAATGTTTTGTTTCAGGGGCCTGCTCTATGGGAGGTACTGCTCGTGCAAAGGCTGCCTTTGCTCTTGGATTTAGCAGTGGCGTAGTGGTATATCCTCCAAGGAGAAAAATTATCTCATTAACTCTTGGCGAAGAGACAGTGTGCAGCGAGAATGCTCCACATGTGCACAGCATGAGCTTCGTCACACAATACAATTTGTAATTGCCGATTCCTTTTTGGCTGATGTTGAAAGCCTGCCTGTCAATCCCCACCTAGAGTGCAAAACAGTAAGTAATTGTCCTCCCTCGCCTCCAGCCTAGTTCAGTGTGAGCTTCACAGAAGGGGCAGGAAAGTCCTGCTGCAAGAGCGGCTCATAACCTTTGGTCATATACAACTCTCCAAAACTCTAAATTAAATTCCTGAAGATCATACTGTAGGTGGGGTTTTGTGTATAAGTGCACGTGTACTTAATGCATTTCAGAAGTGGTTTTTTCCCTCCCTTTTTATTTTTTTTTTACCACCTATTTGAGTGGCTGGGGATTTTTTGGTTTTTCTAATGATAACCATGGAGCTTGGGAAACCGCGGGATTTCTCACGTATAGGTACATCCAGTGTAGGGTTGTTCTTGCTTGCTGTCAAGCAGTAACAATTATCCCAGCACATTTTGGAATATTTAGAAGAAAACAGAATTTGGACCAAAAGCCATTTTTTATTGTAGCTTTTAAAAGTGAAGTATTAAGGAAGTTGAAATTATGTTGTTTTCATCAAGATGATTAAAGGTTTAGAAAGCTCATGTCAGTGAAACCAAATAAGTATGCAGAAGATGATAGAGAGATTGAGTGTAATAGATGTTCTACCCAGATTTGTCAATTGGTCAGTCAAAATCTTGAGACTTGGAAGAGAATTAACATTCACCAAGTGCTCAGACTGCAATACTGGTTCCTTCATGGGCCTGTCCTGCACGCTCATTGTTTTCTCCTCATATATGAACACAGTCTGTCTTTTCCTGCCTACTTCCCCTGCCTCGTTTCCCAGGTGCACATACGCTCCTGAAAGCAGGGATGGTGCTTTTAGAAAGCCTGCATAATGCATCGTGTAATCTATTACTCCAAGTGGCTAACTAATTTGTTTTTTTAAGTGGATACTTCCAGACATAATGACAAAACTATTAACTATAAATGGCAAATTCTCTGACATCAAAAGACAATTTGAAACTCTCATGCAGGAGGAGGAGGGAGGAAGAATCTGAACTCCACGTTCTCTGTGTTTCTTCAGGATTATTCCTTCAATGCTGGAACTCCATTTCCTGGAGGAACTGAAGAGTGTGGACCTGCTGATCTCTGATACGCTGGTGCCCTTGCCGAACCAGGTAACGGTGTGTAAAGCTATTTCTGTACACGTCCTAACGCCGCTGCCCCTGTGTTATAGCAGCATGGTTCTGGATGACAGGCTGTTGCCCTTCTTTAAAAGCAAAGGGCCTTACACACACAGTCCTGCCAAAAGATGCCCTCACCTGTGCCAATGGCAGCTACTAAGTGTAAATACTGACCAAATTGACAGCAATTCCTAAGCTTTTTTGGAGCACAGATTGCTACAGGGACGAGTTATTTTTGTTATGCCACTGTGCCCTGTGAGATGGACCAGACTTATTTTGTGGGAAGATGGTATAGGGTTATCCAGAACTCGTGACTGATTAGTCAGGAGGCAAGAACAAAGAAGCATTTCAGCACAAACCAGAGTTCATTTCTGTTTATCCAAAAAATGCTGTCCGTCTGGAGGTGTCTGTCCAGTACACAGCTCATACTGATTAGCTGCTGGGGAAACACTGCTTGTGACACTGTGCAAAGCGTGTAACTACGTCCTGTGTGTGTGTGCCCAGCTTGGACTGCAGGGTAGAGACGACTTAAAAATGCACAAATGTATGGTGCCCAGCATGGGCTCAAGGCCTGAGATGTCTTTTTCCTTTCAATTTTAATTATTTCCTTCTGAATTGTCCTCCCTCTCCGGTGTAATTGTTCTCAACACAGCAGCAGGACTGGGAGGGCTGGTGAGGGCTGTTGATGCTGCATGAAATGAATCCCCAAGTTGCTATCACGGTGGAGTACTTCTTCCCTCCCCCAAGGCAACTTAACAAATCTAGTGCTCAAGTGGGTATCTCTGCACACATGCTGCACATCTCCAAGTGCACCAGGCAAAATCCTGCACAACCTTAATAAAAGTGGAAGACAGCCTTGATTTTAATAGATAAGAACAGGACTTTAGGGAACAGTTTTCCAAAGGGGGCAAGTCTGGGAAACTAGATTGCCTAGTCACTAGGGTTGTGGTTGAGTTGGCTCGTACTAATGATTCCTCAGTTGCTGACACTTGTGAAACACCAGAGCTGTGAATGGAGTGAGCCTCGGTGATGCTGACAGATTGGCTCTACAGAGTGTCTTGTGGCAGGATTTGTTTTTGCTGAAGGCTGCAATTTGTGTGCATACTGTATATGACAGCATTTCTGTTTTGATTAGAATGAGTGTGTGGGAAGCTCTTTGTACTTGGACACTGCATTATTAAGTTATGATGATTTGTAACGATAGATGTGGGAATCATCTGAACTGTAAAGATTTTTCTCTGGGGAAATCTGAGATAGCAAGGTAAATTAATGCTTTCTGTGCAGATTAATTATACAAAATTATGCTTAATTAAATAGAATATTTTACTGTAGCTTAATCCAAAAGATCCAGAGTCTTCAGGCTCCCAGTGGGCCTCTTGAGATATCAGTAGGGCTGGAGAATATTGGCAGTGCAGGTGGGAGTTACAGTTGGGTATTACTGGAAGAGGTTGAACTTCAGACCCATTCAGAGGGGAAGGAAGGGCTACGGGAAACCTGGGAGACCTGCAAAGTCAAATAAAGCGTTTGTGTAGGCATTCAGAATGTACTGTCAGCACGGAAGGTTTTTTACCATTAAAAAAAAATAGAAATTGTGCTTTTTCTTCAGTATTCAGAGTACTTGCGGGTAACAGACAGGTCCCCGCAGCCTCTCTGTTAACTACAGAAAACGTATGAGAGCAACTTTATATGCCCAGAGAACAAAGGGATTAATGTCAAGTGTTGCTGAACAACTTTCTTATCCAGAAACTCTCAACTGAATGCAAGTCTGGAATGCATCCATTCTCCCAGTATTGCGCTAGTGTCATTATTTGTTTAAGCATTATTCACGTGTTTACTGCCTTCACTGAAGCTGGTGTTTGCTTTGCGGAGACCCACAGGTAGGTCTTGCCTCTTTGTTAAATCTCAGGCACAGTCATGCGTGAATGAGGTGCACTTTTCATTCAGTGAGCCAACAGCTCAGGTTCTCGGAAGACATTCAAAACCTGACGTGCAGAACATTTCATCCAAAAGAAAAGATTATCAGATATACACTCATGTCTTGTAGGCAGTCATTTAATGTGACAAATGCACTGTAACACATTCATGACATATGGATATCCTGAGAAATAAGCAATTTATTTGATATAATATAGCAGATTGTCTCTTCCAATTTCTTTGCCCAGCTTCTTGCAACCGTCAGCTACTTCAGTTATTGTTTACCAGATGTATCACTGATGGCAGCATTGTGGTGTTTTTTCATGCTTAGGGTTTTTGGTTTTAGCCAGCTTTCATATCCTGCTGCTTCCCTTACTGTCTTTGGGATTTGTACACAACTACTGAGCAAGACTTCAGTATCTTCCAGTGGCAGTGCATTCAGCTTAGAGCTGAAAGGCAGGGTGCTAACTAGAAACCTGGGGGATGCAAGTCTCCAGTTTTCCCCTGCAACACAGATTCTGTTTCATGCCAGTTATTGTCTCTTCTCTTTCATTTTACCACCTCTGAGGATATAAACATTATTCTCACTCAGCCTGTGATCAAACCTGATGATTTCGTTACAGTTAAAATTGAGCACAGGAAATCTTCTGACATCAATGCAGCAAGTGAATAGTTGCAAAAAATAAGTACATCTACAGCAGTAGCTCAGTCCACTGTTGAAACAGTGGAGCAAATCTGATAGTCCTACTCAGTGAAGGTCATTGTGCATTTTTAGCTGAGAAACAAGCTGGTCACTGTCTCCTCTTGGTAAATGCATCTGCCAAGAGCAGCAATGTAGATTTGGACCCAGAAGGAGAAAAGTAAAATGAAGCAATTCGGACTGTTTTTTTTCCGGATGTGTCTCATTCCCTGTGTCTCTTATTAGCATTCACAGTGAGTAAAAAGTTATCAATTAGAAAGAAAACCGTTTGAATCTTATCTGCCCCTAAATGAACACTGAGGTGAGATACTGAAGCTGGTAGTAAATAACATTGGTTTGGCCAGAAACTTCCATACTGAACTGTAGGAGAAAACTTGACTGTGCGCTCCGGTGTTTGATTTGTTTGTCTTTCCGGCTTTTCAGTACAATGACAGCAGTCATGTTTGTTCTGCACGACTTCTGTACATTGTTGGGACTTGATTTTCTGTCATTGTTCTGATACGCTGCTGCTCCCGCAATGAATTCTGCTATTGTTGCCTCCTTTTTTTTTGTTTCCTGGGGTTATTATTTTTGCAACTTCTGGGTGCGTGCATTTATGATGTTTCTTGAATGCATTTCAGGGAGTGTTTTCCAGTGCAAGTCGATGGCATGATACGATAGTTTGTCATTTGATACCACGATTTTGGCAGAGCTGTCTGAGCATGAAACTCTAATAGGCTGGGCAGTAAAGAGCAATGTTGAAGTTTCCTCATGTGCTAGGAACTGATGTTTGTGTGAGCTGTGCGGATCCTATTTCTCAAGCTGTGTTGAGCTGGGGGTGGTATGCTTCACTGCCATTTCTTTTAACCACCAGTGAGAAAACATGAACATGTGGATAGAAAACTGGTTTGGGGAGACTGGAAGTTCATTCCTGCCTCTGCTACTGAGTTGAAGCTGCTCAAGTGACTTCATTAGAACTTTGTTTCTTTTTCCAGTGTGTGCCTGATTTGACTGACTCTTCAGAGCATATGCCGTTTGGGAGACGGATGTGTTTTCCTATACGCTTATGTGACGTCCAACAGCAGTTGGTTTTCTGGATGCTATTGTAGTTCAAGTGATGAATATATTACAGTTTCAAGGTATTTAATACCAATATTTGAAAAGCCTTCAATGAATTATTTTTTCTGGGATAAATCTTTACCTAATATCTCCAGAAAATGGAGACTATGAGGACTGTCTACCTTAGTACTGCATCAGCATCGTGGTTTGCATGCAGAGAAAGAGAGTATTGCTAATCAAATCATCCTGTGGTTTGTATGAAGATCAAGAACTAAACATTTACCTGTTTCTTACAATACTTAAAAATATAAACCCAGCAGTTGCCATTGTAGTGGTCACAGCATTAGATCCTGTGTGTGCATATAGCATCAGAGCTGTCAGACCTTGTTGGCACTGTGAAACCTAAAGGGCTTGTAGGCAGTAGCCCGGAGATTTCCCTGAGGTGGGGCTTCCAAAAGTGACGCTAGAATTTGTGGCAGATCACTGTTGTCTGGTGTGAGGTTTGGCCTGTCTTGCTCGAGGAGTGTTCCTTGACTCTCAGATGTCCACATGCAAGTTTTCTGGTACTGCTAACGGGTATCTTCTACACCAGCAGTCCCCCTGGAGCACCTTCCTTCAAGGTTCAGGGGTGAAAGGTGTAGACAAAGCATAGCTCTTCATCTGACAGTGCTAACCCTGCTAACCTGGATTTCTGGGAGAAAGATTTTACTTGTGTTCACCAGGTGTCCAAGGTTTTAACATTCTTTCATTTTCATGCTACAGAAGGAATCCTGTAGGTCTATTTTTAAAAAGAACCATGCCTGAAGTCTGTGGGACAGTTTTTTGGTGACCTGAGAACATTACAAGGTACTTCCAAAAAGCAACCACCTTTTTAAAATAATTTGGGGATGAGAAGATGCTGCCACTGAGCTGAGTGAATGTATGAGGTGGAAAGATTGTTGATTGTGTGCTACAGGCATTGTACAGTCAAGAGGACTGATAGCTTGCATGTCGTATCAGTGGCAGGTCTGTGATGAGCTCATATACTCAAAGAACAGAAGCTGGGAAACTGTATACAATGATTGACAGGCTCTTTAGTTGCCTTTTGTCTGTTTTTAAATATTCTTAATTAAATTAGCATCTTCCGAATGAGAGACTCCAGTGCCATTGCTGACAGAGCAGCATCCAGCGAGCAGCCATGCTTCCCGCGGACAAGCGGCAGCAGCGTCGACGTTCAGGTGGGAGAGGACTGGTGCTGGCCACCTGATTTCCCAAACATGAGAACCACTCATTTATTCAGCTTTTGCTTTAATCGGGCATTAGGGGGGAAGTGTGATGGTAAGTACATTTCCTTTGCGGTTGTGCCAGTACTTTCTCGTGGAAAAATACACCCGCTCTGATTGTAACAAGGAAGCATCATAAAGCAGAATTACAGTTAAAGCAAAACTGAGTTTAATTTGGCTGAGAGACAGGATGCAGTGGTTTTAATCAAATGGAGAGCTCTACTGTGAGAGATTGAGTTACTCCACACTGGAAAACATCCTGATTTATTTTTTTTATTTTTGATGTGGATGGTCAAGAAGTGGAGCCCTAGCCAGCTGTACCATTGCTCTGTCAGATCCGTGGATTTAGTTGCCCTTTAAAAATTGTCTCTTGCTCCTTTAAAGCATGCTTGTTTTCTGTTTTGTTGTTTTCTCTTGAAAAGGGAGTATCAAAGGTGACAGCTTTTCATCATTTATGAAATGTTTGCTATATAGGGTTTAACTTCCCTGTGAAATGTTTTTTGGGGAAAAGCCTTCCTCAATTACAGCAGAACAAGAAAAACTGCATCCCTCTTAAAATTGAAAGGGATGAGTTGGACACGCAAGTCCATGAACTCAGGGAAGAGCTCTCTCAAAACTGAAAGAATATACGTATGGTTTATATTTTGCCAGAAACCTATCGTCAGAAGGGTGCCAAGTGGGCACACTGCAGAGGGAGGAAATGCTGTAACCTCCTCTGTGATGTTAGATTAGCAACCTGATGCCCTGCCATTGCGTTGCCCTTGTCTGCTGGAGGTGTGGAATAACTGTCTGAGCAGAAGAATGGAAATTAACAGGCGATAAATTTATTTTGACACGGATGAGCTGTCTGATTTAGAGGTGGAAAATTGCAGGCATAATGCATTCAGGAAATACAGTGAAGCAGTCAAAACTCAGAAGTTCCTGAAGCATATTTAGATGTCAGCATCTCTGACAAGTCTCAATAGCACATACTGTTGCTGAAAATGAAAATAGGCAAGTTTTTTCCTTAACTGTCTGGAGGTTTGTTGGACACATCGGGGGCAGGAATCAGACTTAATTAGTCTGCTCTAGCTTGGTAGTGCAGACAGCAGTAGCTGCAATGACAGTGAAATTCTGCAGGTTGACATAAACTCTACAGATAAAGTCCAACCAAGATAAACTCACATCGTCTTTTCATCCATGTGTTGGTGTGTGTCCTCAGGTATGAATTTTCTGTTCTGGGCTTAACAAATTATTTCTGTGAATGGCTTCTCTTTCATTCTGAACTTAACTGAGTAACCAAGACATTTTGAAGAGTATGTAGACCTCTAAATTGTAAACAATTTCCAGAAGGACTTTCTACCTTTTTGCCACATAAAATGTACTGTAGTTACATTTCAGCAAAATGTCATTGCACTTTATCAGGGCACATATTCATTCCAGGCCACTATGAAAACTTATGGGTTTGTTTGGAGAAAAGATTAACTATTCAAACTGGCTGAGAGTTTTACTGGCAAAGTGATAACAAAAATAAATACTGATAATGTTGTTATTAAAGATGTATCCATTTTTAAGGGGGGAAAAAGTGATTCTTAGGGAAGGTATTCTGAGGGCGACAATTATTAAAAAGGATCTATTTCTGGTTCGGGGTGGGGGTGGTGTTCTCACTCTCTCCCCCTGCACCAGTTCCTGGCACTTAACTTTTCATGGAGGAGGTTGGTGTGGCAACTCTTGTTCAGCTAGAGCTCTGCTGACAGCAAGGCCTGTGAGAAACACTGATTTCTTTTTTCTAGTGTTGTGAGTCAAAGTGTCTCAGGTTTACAGAGGATCACTTCAGTATCAGAGGAGGGTACAAACAGAGTAGCTGAAGTAAAATCCTGCTTGCATGCTGAAGTCTGACATAATTTAGCATAGATGATGTTGATTGTCATGTTTCCCTAGGTATTGCATAGCAAACTTAAGGTGCTTAGGAGAGCTCCCGCTAGGCCATGAGTGAGGAGAGTATTTATCCTGCGTGTTAGCCCTGGCAGGACCTGAAATGACACTCTTACACTCAGGAGACAAACAATTTTGTAATGCTGACTGAAGAGAGCAATGCCTTAAGTGCTGTCAGCAGGTTATGCGGAATTCATCCGAGAGGTGGGTTTCTTTTGGATGATTGCACTGTGCCACTGTCAGGAGGGTATTGCAAGGGTTAAGTAATTTTTTTTTAATAGAACACTGTTTCTCTGAAAGGAATCTGGTCCGATGAAAAATATCCTAAAGAGGAGATGCAAACACCATTTTGGGGGTTTTTGTCCATTTAAGGAAATGACATAAGAGGGGGGATTCCCCTGAAGAGAAATCTCCCTGTTCGTACAGCATCTAGGGTAAAGTCTCTCTTGGATCACTGTGGCACAGTATAAAAGTTTATTAATTATTATAGCATCACCTATTGACTTTCCAAAAGCCATTTTTCTATTACAGTGGCACAGGATTTTCTCCATCAATTCTTTAGATGTTTTCTAGTCTGAGAGCCCGAGGCCTCCTCTCCCGCCGCTTTGCGGCATCCCGTTTGCATCAACACAAAGGTGGCAGGAAACATGCCCTGACCCAAAACTCGGCGTTCGGCCTTCATGCTAACAGTAGGACAGTGATGAACTGCGTGGTAGGAACAGCAGCCTAGAAGCATTGCTAAGAGGCAGGAATCCAGGGCTGCTGTCAGGCTTTGGCACAGTGTCAAAATGTCGCAGAACTGTCATTCAGGAAGCCTCATTGCCTGGCTACTCACTGCACAGTCTGTAACCTTCTATTATTTTATACAGTGGGATTGGTGATATAGTTTACATTAATTTTTAGTATAAAATGCCACTGTGTAGCTGTTCAGCGTTAGAGGAAATTTGGAACGTGTGGAATTTGCCCATCAAAGAGCCAGAATACTGGTGGTGGTGGTGGTTTACCTGCATTACCTGGATGTTGTTATTCGTCCTTTGTTTCTTGATCATTTTTTCTTCTCACTGTAGCAGCCCCTGCCTCTGATTCCCCCAGGCTGTGGGAAGTAGATTGATCATGGACTGAAAGGGGAGCAAGGGCTGTAACCGGATGGCTTGGCGGTAGGCTTTGGGTGCACTCAAGCCCTCTGACGTTTCAAGTTGCAGGGGGTTGTTGTCTGTACCATGAACAAAGCAGGCAGACGACTCTGAACTGATGTTTGGGAATGGATTGGGTAATAAAACGGTGTGACCACGCTGCAACACAGTGCAGATAGGCCTTATCTTACTGCAGTTTCCAAAGTAGTCTAGCAATAGCGACGGGGAGCTCGGCACAGGCTCCCGTGCTCCGCTGGTGAGCCCTGTCTGAGCATTGCACTGGTCTTACTAGTGCCAGCTGTGGGAACACGCTGCTGTCTGCAGTGATCATGCCGCCTGGCACTTGCAGCTGTCTGAAGTAGGAGGAGATCGCTGTATCCGAGAGGAATCCCGAGAGCAGCATCAAAAATGGCATAGCGACCGAGAAGATTGATTAGCCAGGAAAAATGAAAGAGCTGCAGGACTTGGGTTTGGCCAGGTGATTAAGACACAACCTGAACTGTACAAAGATGTTTTGGATGGTCTCCCAAGAGGAGGAGTTTCAAATTAGCTGAAGCAAAAATTCTGGCTGAAGGTCCGGAAAAGTAGTGCAGCCCGAGCTCTCCAGCATCTATTTACATCGGGTACCACCTGGAGGTGCCCGGCTTGGCTCAGAGCCTCTTTGTGCCAGGCACAGTATGGGTGTACACGGGTACAATCCACCTGTGAGGAGGGGGTCACCCGGGGCTTTCAGAGCACCCCAGGCAAGGCAACAGAGCAGGTACTGTTTCGGAGGAGTCCTGCAGAGGAGGGAGGGATAGGCAGGATGAGCTATTAGGCTGTACAAACTTGGCTTTCTGTGATTTCTGCTTAGAGTGGAGTGGGTGTGTATGCACACCCCACGTGGTATTTTTACCTAGCTCATGTGATGTTTCTTTGAACCCTTTTAAACTGGCAGGAGACTGAAGGCTTTTGTTATAACAAGCAGAGGCCTGACAAACTGCTGAGGATTTGCACCTGTGAAATGGGGAAAAACTGGCACTAGGGGAGGTTGTGCCTTCTTGGGGAGCGCCGGTGCCCCCAGCAAGCCCCAGGGAGGGGTTCGGGAGGTCCTGCCTTCCCACCGCTGACCAGCCTTGGCAGCACACCTCAAGCAACCCTTGTTACGTGTTGTACCTGAATGCATAAATAGGTATATATTTTTAATATATATTTTAATATATATATTAGAAATATATATATATGTGTGTGTGTGTGTGTTGTTCCTTCTGTATAAATAAAGGTGCAGCATTGGAATTGGCCGCCTGCTGGACGCACGTCCAGCCTGTCATCTGTTGCACTTCACCGTAGCTTGTTGAGAGGTGAGCGCAAGTCGGTTTTATTTTTTATTTCCAATGTCTGGGAGAACAAATAAAGTCTAGAAATATAGATAAACCACTGGAATTATAAGCAATATTGACTGGAGGAAAAAATGCTTACTTTCTCCTCTTTGGATTTTGCTCTTTTTTTGTTGAATGAAGTCCTTCCCTTTTGCCGTCTGAAATTATCCAGAAGTTGTTGATAACTTTTTGTTTGTTGTTTTCTCATCCAGCAACTATTAGTGTTTAGCTTTAGACAGGTCTGCAACCCATCACCCATTTTTTTCCTTAATTTTGATGTGGAAGAAGCATAGTAAATTTTGTGATTCTGACATACATGAGAATTAAATA
>VZTL01074863.1:0-11659 GCA_013400535.1 Scopus umbretta
AAATGTATGTGGTTTGAATCACTTTTCAATGACGTTGGTAGACATCTAGGACATTTTGAAATATGTACAACCAGTTACTTCATTATTTATTGTATTGTTACTGCCCAGAAATGAATGGAAGATTCTGCTGTATTTGCCATGGTACTGTTGATGTAGAACCTGATTAAACCTGCTAGCATGATATGTACATGGCTGGACAGCTGCGTTGAAATTTTTTTGTGGCCTTACAGAAACTGCTCATGCAGAGTGTGGCAGCTGTTTTGAGCAGCTTAGGTAAGAGAGGCATATACTAGTTTCTGTAGGCCATTTTTTCTTACCTATAGGAAGGAAAGGCTTTTTCTGCACGGTGCAAACATGACATATACTCTTTGTAGAGCTATTTAGCTGCTTCTAAGAACACTTTCTATCAACTCAGATCAATGATGGTAGAGATGGCCTAGGGAGGTCTGTTATCAGAAGGTATCTGTACCTGCTTCCCAGTCAGTGGCATCACCAAGGGACCAAAAAAGTAGAGGGTGAAGAAACTGGTGTAGGTATCCTAAGCTTTCCTGTAGACAAAATCTATTTTACATATTATACCAGGAGCTAGAATAAAGACTGCGGATCTATATCCTATTCCATGCTGAGGATATACTTCTTCATTTTGCCACACTTTTAAAAGATCTGTATACTTGGCTGGTTATTGGACAGGACTGAGATGAGAGATGAATTGTACTCTTGATAGGTGCGTCATCTACAATACTTTTATTAATTAAATATCTTTCCCCTGCAACATGCATACATATGCACAAATGGACAAACACACACATTCACTCAATTTTCAAAATCTTTTCGTTGTTCTTACTTTGTATCCTGCACTGAATGTCTTTATTCACCTTCTGAGGTGAAAATACCTCCATGAAATCGGAAATGGATTTAACTAAATTTTGTTCTTAAATATCTACTGCAAATCATAGCTGAGGTTTGCACTTGTACCCACAAGAATCTTTGACCTCAAGACAGACTTTTAGATCTCCACACTCCACAGCACACATCACCATAACAAAATTAAAGTACTATGGGTTATGCCGAAACTCAGAATAATGGCAACATTAATCTAAAATGAATCCAGTGAAAAGTTCGGTATGTCATTCTATTTAACAGTTACAGTTTGAATACATTCATTTGTCTACTTTTTTTTCCTAGTGAAAGAAAAATAAAAGCAGAAATACAGATTTGAAATTGGTACATAACACAGCAGGTGGAATACATCATGGACTAGTTTTTCTGCTATTGTAGTTCTAAATCTTAGAGTAACGAAAAGTATTTATTTTTCATTAAATTAATTTATTTCCATGTTTTTTTCTCTCTTTTCCTCCCTCATCCAAGTTATTCTTTTCTTCTTATAATGCTCTTGTTAAGTACCTACAATCCAGCTGTAATCTGTTGCCACAGCATTTGTACAGCTGAAAAGAAAACATTACTGAATTGTCAGCCTGTTTTCAACTTCATTAAAGATGGCAACCTGGTAATCAGCTGTACAGACTGTATTACCACAGTTACAGGGAAATCTGAGCTATTTTCCTGCCATTAAATCATCCTAACAGAAACCAGCATACTCCAGAGTTGAGTTGCTCAGCTCACGCTTTCATGTTTCCTAATAAGTTGCTTTGAGAGAATTTGGAATTTGCTTTTGTACAGCTCTCTGGGGTGAAGACTTCTTCCAAACAGCTGTTTCAACTAGTGATAGAGTGTCAGTGTAGAAGTGAAAATTTTGCTGGGGACAACTGTTTTTTGAGGTAAAGTTTGAGCTGCTCTTCCACTGAATTAAAGAACTGTAATTTGTCAGGGGCCAAAAGTCCTGTTCAAGGAGAAATGCTTTGCATAATGCTTCAAATTTCATCTTTTTTTCACTAAATTGTGGGGTTTTTTGGAAACGCCATGTGCACACAGGTAGGTCACTTTGATTTTTCTGTAATTCCACTGATGCAAAGCATAACACTTCCTTACAGAAATGTTTTGAAAGAGTGCAGAGATTAAAACTGGGGCAAGTGAAAAGCAGTGCAGTCAAGGAGAAGGAAGAAAAACCGCAAAATGACAATAACATAAGGTCACACCTATAGAAGCCAGACGAAACAGTTAAATTTTTTTCCTTAAAAAAAGAAGAATCTAATTAGCCATTTCTGTCTAAACCTTTAGGACTAGGACAAAAGTATTTTAAGCAGGGCTTGGTAGAAGAAAAGAAATTACTTGATGCCAAATTTGGACATATTCCCATACAAAACTTAAGGGCTAAGATGGGAGAAAGTACAAAGGTGCTGATGAGAGAAAAGCCTAGTCAGAGTTCATCAAGGAAAACATTGGTGACAGAGCAGAATTGAACCATGGGAAAGGAGACCTATTGTTTGTCACATACAAGCAAGGTGATAATTTCTATAGGAAATAGAAAGGAACTAATCTGAAGGTGATGCAAAGAGATTTCTTGGAACAATTTAAGAGATAGAGCCAAAGAGATATGCAAAAGAAGTGGTTCTCAGGCATCAGGTGAATTTAAATGGGAAAATAGGTGTAGAAGAAACAAAGCAACAAGAACTGCAGTAGTCAGCTGAAACTCCTCTAAGAGCAAAAAGAGAGCAATTTGGGACAGGGGAGGGCACAATGAATGTATGAACAGAGGAAGATGAGAAAAGAACCAAAGATGACTTCCTGGGTCATAAGAACCATTCATGAAATACATATGATAGAGAGCTGTATAGCCAGAAACCGGATGTATAAATGAAAAAAAAAAAAAAAAAGTATGAAGACAACATCAAGGTATGAAAAGCAGTTGAAGGAAAGCATGTGACAGAGCACAGCCACAGGAAGCATGTAGTGTCTGCCAGACCACATAATTCAAAGAAAAATGCCCCGAGCAGGGCTTCTTGCCAAACAGTTGATGTTCCAAAACCAGATAAATTTGCCGTTGGCTAGGGACCTCACGTTCTTCTGAGCAAAATTCCCCAGACAAGAAGCATACAAATGCAGTATATCAACAGCAAGCATCTGACACATTGTGCATGTGTTGTGCAATGGCTGTGCATGCACTGGTTGCCCAGATTTGCAGTGCATGTGCAGATCAGTGGGACAGCACATGCCCAGTAGTTTTAAAGAACTTCAGTTATGTTGTGCTTGCTTTAAGGACGAGACAAATCTACCCTGTGTGTGGACAGTGACCATTTGTCTAGGATTTCAGACATCTGCCAGCCCAAACTCATCCTTTTCTGGAAGGTGGAAGAGGCAATAGAGGAGGAAAGCTGTGCCAGTGTTGTCAGATAAGGATATTAATGAATTGTGTAAGAGCAGATCACTCTGTACAACATAGGCACAGAGAAAAATTAAGTTCAAGTCCCTGCAGAACAGGGATGGAGAATTTACCAACAGCACAGCTACTTTCACTTTTGCTGCAATGCAGTGTGAGGAAAGGTACTTATGCCATGTGTTTATGTTACCTGAACTGGTCTGCCAGAACAGGCAGAACAGCTCGGAATGTCAAGTCTAAGCCACAACGTTCATATAGTTTATATCAGCAGGGCTGATAATGTGATGAAGGCATACTGGGGAAATGCAGGTTTAGATGGAAGTATTCAGACAAATCTTGATGCCTATGTGATAGCTATGACATCAGAGCCACTCCTAAGAACATTTGCCTTAGTATCAGGAAACATGATATCAATTTTATAGTCTATGGAATGCCTATGAACTCACCTTCCAGCAGAAAAGATTGAGGAAACTTTTCTTGGTGTGTTTAAAGGATACCCAATGCTTCCCAGACTCCAAGGATTCAGCTACTTCCAAATGCAGTGTGACTAGCACACGTGCCGTAATGACTGCTGTTAGTGACAGGGGACAGCAACATACGGCTGAGTGTAAATAAAAAGGGAGAAACCTCAGCAGCTGAGATTACCAACACTAGCATGAGATAAGTGAGCACGGGCCTTCTGTAGCTACCAAAATCAAGCATCAAACCTAAGGAGACTGTCTCTGCTAAGCCTGAGCTCCTGTGCAGCTCCCACTCTTCTCCCTTTTTCTGCCAGACTATGTGATCACACAGGACATGACCCTTGGGGCAAGTGTCTCACTTGTCTTTTCCTCTCTACAGCCCAGCTACAGTCTAACCACCCTAGAGGACATCACTTACTTCTGCAATTACAGTCTGCTTTTGGACACTGTGTGAGGCTGGACAAAGGAGTCGAAATACACTCACTTGTCTGTCTAGAAGATGGTTCTTCCAGAATATGCCTCCTGGTATATTCATATAGCAACTGCACAAGTCCAGACAGGGTACAGTGAAATATTAGATAGAGTAGGAGTCCTTGCTGTTGACAACCTAGTATATAGAGACACTCAACAAAAACCTAATAGCACTACTCATAAGATGGAGTGCCATCTAAAACTGAATCATAGCAAAATAAAAATTGGTGTTGTGTGAGTTACTTTGATCAGACCTTGGAAAAAAAATACCTGTGGACCTGTTCAAAGAAAGTGAAAACAATAAAGCCTTTTCAAATCTCCAACTTCTTGGTGGAAAAATCAGAATCCATAATAATCATGATAGTTTACCTAGCACAGATTAATACAGATCCCTGCTAGGAAGCCCAAAATATAAAGCAAAAAGCACATCTTACTGGGAAAATTTGATGGGAACTTTGAGAATACAGGGGCTGTATGATTTTTAAACCACAATAAATTAAAACAATAAATGGCAGCAACAAAGTCACTGGATGTGTTCCAGGTTATATTACTAGAAATTCAGGTCACAACACTGAAAAGGTAGATATGCCATAAATAGTGGACGAAGCAGTATTTTGCAGGAGACACTTTGGGAGCATAAGGATTGAGAGTGTAGAACAGTCACAGGAAAATTATACTCAAATAGAAAAGAATTTACCACTGTCGCTGGATGTCAGTACATACTGTGCAGTATAGCTGAAGTAGATCTCAAACCTTAGGGAATATTCTTGACAAATCTTAAGCTTCTAGACCATCTAGACTTCGCACATGATCATAAACCTACAAAGACATGACTTCAAAGTGAAATACAAGCTCAGAAGAGAAATTCCTGTAGCAACATGTACTGGGGTCTGCAAAAAAAGGAGCAGAAACTCTGAGGAAAAATAGAGAGCGTAAATGTGATGAATCTTTTAAAAGAATAGGTCAGGATGGCTTGCCCAAAAACAAGTTCTCCTGGCCTATCAGGACTTCTGAATGTAAAAAATCAAAGTTAACCTGGAAAATGAAAGGAAAGAAAGCAGTGACACTGAAGAAAACTCCTTCCAGGCATCTGAAAAGATTTATGAATCTGACAATGATGTTATGGGAAGTCTGAGGATCAAACATACTTCACTGGTCCCAAATGTGTGCGAAAGACTAGACATGGTTAGGACATGCTGATGTTTTTTTACCTTTTTTCTTTCATATGGCAATAAAAAGTGTATGGTAACATTTGAAACATTTGAATAAGCTAATCTCCATTAATGAATTCATAGATACTTCCCCTATGGAAACAAATAGAGGCAGAAGCAGAGGCTCTTATATTAACAAATGATGTACTTTAGAGAGCCCAGGAGCAATGGATAACGGATCTAGAGGATACCCTAACCTGATGCTAGACTATTATTACAAAAATATTTCTGAAGTAGCTCCAGTAGACAATGCATCACTGATCTCTGGACTGTGTGAAAGAGAGGCGATGTTCACCAGCTAAAGCAGCAATAACAACCTCACTTTGCACAGTGAACCACGGGGCACATTTGAAAAATTTCAAAGCACTGGCATTTCATTTACGTGCAGGCACGCAGAGTCGAGCAGAGGCAGAGCCAGCCACCGGCATTGCCCACCATCCCAGAGGCTGGCTGAAGTGCACACAAATCTACAAGCAGATTCTGATGCCGTTCAAGGTGGTCAAGAGTGCTACCTCTTTATTTATTAAGAAACATGCCTCTGGAGTCAAACGTATCCTCTTCACAGGCTCTAGCAAGCAGAAAGCGCAAAGGTGTAACTCCTGTGAATAGAGTGTCTTTTCCCTTCCAAAACCTCACGTCAAGGTAAAATAAAAGAGCTGAATGAACAAAGGGAAAAGAAGTAGAAATACTATTCATGATAGAAATGCCAGTATTCAAAATACCTTCCAAACTTCCCAGGATTATAAGGGCCAGTGCCACTCCAGTGAGATAACTGAACACCCTGGGCTGGCAGTTAGCAAGCCAAAGAAGGGGTTCCTCTCTGGGCGAAATTGCAGATGCTTAGGAGCTGCTTGTATCAGTATGAGCATGGCAGGTGGTGACCACAGAAGTCCTGTGACATGTGGTAGGTGATTTCCAGCAAACCATCTACCTCTGGGAGAAAACAGGCAACACAGCTCACACCCTCCACGCTCCATAGCTGACCTAGGGGCAATACATAGGAATGTGCAGAACAGATCTTGATCCTAACTTAAAAGTCAGGGGGACTACAACAGCATCTGCTGAGATGCCTCACCTCTATGGCTTAACCACATTAATTCCTAGCATCATCCCCCTTATTCAGACCTTGTGGTTTCCTTGAGCTTCGTCTTCCCTATAAAAGAATGCATACAGAGCTTTTGCTCAGAGACTCCACAGATGCATTTACTTACAACATTAGACCTTTACTTTACACAGCAAGCTTCCTAAATGCAATGCCCCATGCCTAGACTTGTGTTACCCATGGAAGGAGTGAACTTCCCTGCCACACCAACTGAAACAGAAGTTGTGTCCACCTGCACCTGGGTAAGCAGTGAGGCAACTCATGGTTTGATCTTGTAAAGCCTGAGCAGGCTCACTCTTGATATGAAATATACTCGCCTGGTTCTCCACCTGCTCTAAAACTCCTTCACTCTTTAAGGGTCTTCCTCTGCCATGCACACATCTCCTTTCTAGCACTTGCCTTCCTTATTTAGCTGTTGATGACATTCTGGTACCCTTCTTAAGAAAGAAGTGGAACAGCACCAGCTGCCTGCTTGGTGTGTCTGGGAGAATCCAACCTACACACAGGAGCTTGAGATCAAGCAACTCCCTGTTATAAGGTCCTCCAAATCTCACAGGTAGGATTTAGGGTACTGTCTATTCCAGAGACCTTACTTTCTTAAAGCTTGAATTGTTTCCCATCACCATTTGTGCATTCAAGGCAGGTACTGAGCTGTTTTCAAATTTAAATCCTTTACAAGCAGTGATTCTGGCACAATATGTTTTACAATTTTGTATGCTTAAACTTATATAACAGAGAAGTATATAGACCCTGAGTTTGTAAGAAGAACATGCTAGTCTTATATGAAAAGTTCTGTTTGCTGGCTGACAAGGATGCCTGCTGCTGCCCAGCAAGAAGACATCTTTTCTTGAATCGCAGAATGGCTGAGGTAGGAAGGCACCTCTGGAGACAGGCTAGTCCAACCCTCGACTGAGCAGGGACACTGGGAACGGGTTGCCCAGGGCTGTTTCCCATTGTGTTTCTGAAGCTTGTTTACATATTAGAGGTTTATGTTTTGACAGACAGCATTTCATTAAGAAGAAACTTCAGAGCTGGTATCACAATTTTCAGTTAAACACCAAAATTATAAGTGATGGGATGAAGGAAGGGATGCATTTCCAGTCCAAGGAAATGTTTGTGGATAAGATATAGCAGCAGATTTTTTACATCAGCTTATGGTCTTATTTGGAAAGACAATACCCAAGAGAGGTGATCTGTCTAAGGAATTAGGCCCTAATTCTGATGAGTGTGAAACTGTCATGTCAGCTTTGCCAGCTGAGCAAATCAGACAGCACAGCCCAAGACTCAGCCAGCACATGAAGTAGTTTTAAGGTGTGCTGTCATTTCATTTCTTTGTACTCACTTCCAAAGCCAATAAGTAGTTCCCCGACTTTTTTCCATCTTTTCTAGAGTAAATATCTCCTCTTTAACATTATGTTTTCCTCCATTTCAGGAGCTATTCCAGGCTGGCCTGATAAATATTAAACATTTTGCACTTCAGGTTGGGAAAGGTCTCTGGGAGATGCTGGTTGTATCTAAGGCACTTCTCTACTGACCAGCAAGAACTGGTAACATGGGCTGCCAAGCTGGTGGTATAGAAATATCCCTTGCTGTCAGCCAATGGCAGGGAGCAAGAAGTGAGGAGATGCAGTGATGGCCTGAGACCTAAGCGTAGTACTGGCTCTGACACCTAACTTTACTCCTGGCTCACAGCGTGACTCACTGGTGTGACTAAGACCTGCAAATCCATCACGGATGTGTAAAGAGAATAAATTCCTCAGCAACAGAGTGCCCCAAACTCCGAGGTTCTGCAGTGAGACTCTCCAGCTCCCCATGTAATATGTGCCACCACAGTGCATCCGCAGCAACGTGAGGGCTGGCATCTGCAGATTTTGTCTTGGTGGCAGAGTGTGACAGAATACAGTTGTATTGCAGTAATTCATGATGTTAGGTTTCTATAGTGCTACTTTTTCAAGAGAAGCATAATAAGTGGCCCCTAAATACTGTTTCTTGGTCGCTATCAGCATGTGCCAAGCCTGAGTTGCTACTAACAGCATGTTTTTTAAGTCTTTATTAATCTGAAAGCCTGTTACATTTATTGCAGGCTAGTTTGATCCTAGATTACTGCTCCCAGAAGCCAGTGCAGTAGGAAGGACAGTGAGGCTGTCAGCGGTCACAGCCAAGGGGATTTGGAAGAAGGTCTTTGTTCTGAGCCTGTCATTGCATGTGTTGATAATTTGTTCCTATGCAACACTGTTGATTTCCATTCTTTTCAGTGCAGTTAAGACCAAAACCTGGTACTAATCTGGATGGAAATTACTGTGAAGTTAGGCTGTTCAGGATGAGAAAATAAGAGAAAAGGCTCTGGACTCTTAATCCAGATGGCTATTAAATGACCTGGTACCTGATATTAAATGGTACCTGCTACTTGGAAAAATAAAATACTATATATGCAGTAAAAAAATTTGGAGGATTCTGAAGTTATTTTTTTAACTTTCGGCTCTACAAAAGTTGGCAAGTTGACAAGCCTTCTTTGAAAAAGAAAACAAAATCCTTTTGTTTTAAAAGCAGTTTAAGCTCACTGTCTTCTGTTTCAACTGCCCATACCATACTATGGCTCCTGTACATGCTGATACCTTGAAATCATCTTCTCCAGGACACCAGAGTACATGTACCACGCTCACACACACCTGCCATGCCCCTAGCTTTATGTCCCCTTGCCAAGCCTGTGAGTAATCCAGACTTTCTCACAAATTTTCTTTCTTTAACAGAAAGTGTCAGCAGCAAACCACACACGTGCCGGTGGCATTTCTGCATATAGCTGCACACAAAAGCCAAAGCCTGACGGTTACCATGGGATTCTCTCATAAAGCTTTTACTGAATCTACTGCATTCTGCACTGTCTGTTAATCTTTGCTACTCTTCCCCCTCTCCCCTAATTCTCTTGCCCTCTGTGCAGGAATGTGGATTGTATCAAACCATAGCCAGGGGAAGAGAGCCGCTGTGCTCTGACACCCGGCAGTAAGGTTCCACAGTTGCGTTCAGCTTGAGAAATCCCGTCTTTCAAATCCATGCCAAATAGGCATTGCTGTGCAGTTTGGAAAAATAAAAAAAAAAAAAATCATCTACTGCACCTGCTGTTACTTATGAAAAGCAATAAAAAAGCTTTGAAAAGGAGGGCACTTAATCTACCCTCCTGCTGAGCATTGGACTGAGTTCTCGTTTTTACTAAGCCCCCTTTGTGCTCCTTTAGCAAGTGCAGGAGCCTTCAGCCAGGTGTGTTTTACACTCTCACTGCCCTGAAGGCCCATGTACACTTCCAGAGAGGTCTCTATAATGAAGATGGCTCAGGTTATTATTTCACGTGAAGAAGCCCTTTCTGGTTTACCTGCGTGTTCCTTGCAGGAATAGCCCCTGGAGAAAGACTTGGCTCTGTGTAAACACTAACTGTACCTAGGTGTCTCAGCAGAAAGATTTCTGCCCTTTCGGATCCTACAAAGAGCGTGGTATAACTGGCCATACTGAACCCCCCAGGGAGGCTGGTGTGACACTTTAATGCACACCCTTTTTTACATAAGAGAGCAGAACTAGCAAGGTTTTTTTTTCCAAAAGCGAAGGCTCCTCAGGTAAAGGAGCCCGAGTGACAGCTTTCTCCCTCTGTTGTCCGAATCTCCAGTATGCTCCAGATGCGTCAAAAAAATCATCAGCTATCACACTGCTTGCCTGCCATGGATGTGCCTGTTTCGAGACAGCTGCTAGCCTGGATCAGGCCGCCCGCGCCGGCCCCAGGTGTTTTGTGGGCTGCGGCACGAAGCCACGGCTGCTGTAAGCCCGCAGCAGGTTTTAGAAAGCTGGGAAGGGAATTATAGTGCCTTGCTGCTGGCACATTCCTGTTAATGTGTTTGCTCACTTTCTTCAGGATCTTACGAGAATTACCAGCAAATTCAGATAACTGACAGGATCTTAGTTATAATTAGTAGCAGCTTCCCTTCTGACACACGGGAAGGACGAACAGCATTTTTCTTAAGGCAGAGTTGTTATGCTGTCCTCCAGGGAGGTACTTTAAAAAAAACACATTTTCTAGCAAAAAGTCTCTCCCATTTGTTTAGGGCAGATGGGAGAGGAAGGGATTCTGAAGTGATGGAGTTAGAGGGTAACATAGTATTGTACAAACTGTCACAGTGTGTGGGCTGTTGCAGAACAGCTATTTTTGTTATTACTGACATGCATCCATTATATTGGGAGCTCAAATAAAAGTCACCAGTGGCAAAATAAAAATATCAGCAACGATGTAGATGAAGTTTCTTCTTCTCTCTCCATACAAACTGTGAAAAATCTCAGAGAAATTAGCAGAGTGTAATACATGTGAAGTCCTGAAACTCGAGGGCTAAATCAAACTGCTGCATTTATTTAACCTGACGAGTGAAGTGTACCTGTGCACAGGGTCTAATCACAGAACACTGGTTTTCAAAGGTCCTTCTGTTCCATTTCAGAAGAATTTGAAAATGAAAATAAACATTAGTGGGCCTNCTTCTGGCCATACTTTGGATGGCTTCCAGGCCTGAGGAGGTTTTTTCAGTGTAAAAGGTCAGTAGGGCTGAGCTTGGGAATGGCTTTTAAGATTAATTCTGATAGTTAACACGGTAGTCCTCCAGTGTTTTACAACACTTTCCTGCTGTCTCCTTTGATTTTTCTAAACGTAAAATATGCTCACTGAAATGGGGAATTACAAAATAATTATTACAAAACAATAAATAAGTAAAGCAAATAAGTACATCAATAAGCAGTAATAAAAGCAATAAACCACTAATGTGACTCAAGATGTCTTCACATCTGTAAAAAATGCTTGAATATATTCAAATTCAAAGAATGACTTAGGTTTTTTCACCTAAAGTTTATTTATCAGAAATGCACCTGAGCTATAGCTTTCCTAATGCAAAAGTTTTGGAGTACCATCCCTGCATGCCAAAACTCCCTCCTCTAACTGAACTAACTCTTCAGCAAGCGCAAAGTCTCTGAGGAGTGAGGCAAGGCAGCGCTTTGTCACCTTAAAGCTGGAGCCAGACAAAAATCTGACGGCTTCTCCTACAAGAAAGGCATTATCCAAGTTAAAACAGAGACTTGGGGAAGAGATTCCTGCAGATCCAGACTTGCTTTT
>VZTL01074865.1:0-10144 GCA_013400535.1 Scopus umbretta
TTTTTCTTTTTCTTTTTTAAAGTAGGTTATGGGAAGTATAATTGGTGTTTAAACAGTACACAGTAAAACAGGATCTCAATCATGAGTAGACCCTCAGGTGTTAGTGAGATACAAAGAATCCTGATACTTCCAGGTGTTTTCTTATACATCTGACACATCACTTTTAGGGTCTGTCTTTTCATTGGGAGTTTGTCTCTTCAGAAGGTTCTCTCAGAAACTTAGAGGAATACAGTCACAGAGCAGTTAAAACATGGAATAGCAGTCAGAACTAGACTTATTTTATTGTTCAGCATTTATTTTTTTTTTAAAAGAAAAGTTTTCAGATGGCCCTTTGGAAAGTATACTGAACTCCCTCTAAGCAATTTTATTTATGGGGCTTCCTTTTTCCAGTACGAAATGCAACTGGTGGGCCATAAATCAGTTTTCAGAGTTTCTTTAATGAAAACATTCCCTTCTTATTTCATGCTTCCAGTGCAGGATCATATTCCTTTCCTTGTAGCAATAACGTCTGATTGTTGAACTCAAACACATAGACTCCTAAATTACTATAATCACAATCTACCTGCTCCCTAAATGTTTTCACCAGTTTATTACAAATTCAAATATGTTGTTAAAATGTGGCCTTATTATGCAATGACTATCCAGCTTTAAAGGTAATAACATCTTCAACATCTCAGTAGCCTTGTACAGCAAACTTTGTATAAGCATGTCACTGAGCGAAGAATTTCCTCATCTTTTTCATTGTTTTCAGCTCTCTTATTGACATACAAATAATTCATTTGTTTTGCAGCAACACAGCTGCAAAGCTTGTAGGTGTGCTGATCTGCAGCATTTTCATACTCCTTATTTTCAGAGTGTGCATGAGTCCTGTTTCTTTGAACAGGTGCTAGAAGACAGGCAATGAAAAAGGATCCAGTGGCATATACAAAACAACTTTCACCAAAAGGCCTCTGTTAAGCAGTTAGACTTTGTTAGATGCAGTTCATACTCAGTGACCCCTTTCCTACTACAGCATTGAGCCTTTCAGCGGAGAAACCTCTCATTCAGGGTTATTATTAGAGACAGTATGGTGTATAGGGGAAAGGCTTAGTGGGATGGCAGTGCTTTAAAAGGTTCATTACATCAGTATTGTTCTGTGCACAGCTATCATATAGCAATTTTTGCTCTTTTAATGGAAAATTTCACTCTGGATGCTTACATCCCATGACCCACTAATTGGCAAGTCATTAGCACCTTTGCCCACTGACCCGCAGTTGTGGATGGGCCAGCTGTTGCACAGCCACAGCTGTTTCCTTCTTACAAAGTCACTGTTCTAGAGCCAAATCCAAAGAACAGTTTCCCTCCAGTCCAGCCTCAAACCAAAAGCCCCAAAGTACCACAAAGCTGTCTACTCTGACATATTTCTTGGCAGCACTGGAATCCAAGAGTACTTCCTAAGGCAGTTATATAGAAAGAATTTGTGCCCTTCTTACTGTTTCACTCCCTCTGTGCTTGCACATATCTCAAACGCACCCCCAAAGAAAGCCCTAGAAGAACTACCAAGAACTGCCGGGCAAACCTTAACAAACTTGTGTTGAAACAATTCCCTTTTTCATGCAGATATGGTCTTTCATTGTGTCTCCATCATCCTTATACATCTTAAACATCTTTTCTGATCATTCCAGCAGCTTCTGGCTCTGATATTCCTCATCATTTTGATTTACCTTCTTTTAGTGAAAAGATAATGAAAAGATAATAGTTTTCCCCTTATACTGCAATTATTTTAAATTGCTGATAAATAATAGGTATTTAAAAACACCAAATATTTTTTGGCCCAATAACTACAGATATCCATAAAATCTGAGTCGAAGAGAGCCCAAGTTTAGTGCCTGTTCCAGGTGAATTGCTGGTAGTTCAGCTACCTGTTCATAGAGGCTGTAGCTGTCCCAGCAGGCTAGTACACATCTCAGTCCAGACCAGTGCCCCTGCATGCTGCCTCCAGCCCAGTCTGGCAGAGATGCAGGCAATTGTATGCCTCAAGGGTTCTGAAGATGCAAAAGGAGTTTGAGGTACAAATAGTTTTAAGGGTGGCAACTGAGGTTATAGTGGGATTGTGATCGAAGTTGAAATAGGATTCAAACTCACTGAAAACCAAGCTTCATTTGTTTTGTTACTTGCATACCTTGTTTGATGTTCTTTATAATTCACACTCCATCCTTATTAGCATTCTTTAATGATCCTAATTTTATCATGATTGACCTTCTCCCAAATGCTCTAAAAATGTCATAATGTCCCAGTTTACAATAAACTTGGAGAAAAACACATCTAAATGACATCAAAGCAGTTAATTTTAGCTATAGTACAATAAATATGGTTTCTAAGTGAATTCCTTATTAAGTGCATGTTTGCATGTGTATTTATGTGTGCATGTATTATGCCAGAGAAAATTATTAAAATTATAAAAAATAGTAAAAATAGCCCAGGTTAAAGTAGTAAAAGAACTTTGGGGATTTTTTTAGGAGAAAGAAAGAAAAATAACAATATTTATGTCTGAATAAATTCTGAACACTGAAATATATTTTTATGAATCATTTTCAAATAATGAAATTATCTTTCTCTGCAATGTAAGTGTGAAGTTGTTGGAGGCTTTACTGAGGTAAATAATGTGGAAGTGAATGCATCACTTACCCAAATCTTTAAGTTTGCAGTCTGAAAAAATATTCTATCACAGAATGCCTTGTGACCCATTCTGAGCAGTAATCAGTCAAATACTGCAATACTGCAGTGAACAGGCACTCACGAAGAGATAAGTGCAGTTCTGTTCCCCAGGCTCAGCACTTAAACAAAATAGAGCTGTTAGCCAGTCTGGAGCAATGTTATCATTTAGTTCTACACAGCAACATGCTGCTTTGTTCCCATTTCATGGGAAACTGTATCAGTTCTTTCTTTATTCAAGATTTTAATTTGTCTTTCTTAAGATAGCCATTGGTTTGAAAGGTCATAATTGCCTTTGGAGAACCCTTGAAATGTTGTCAGTCCCTTTAACCATCCAGAGAGATGTAGAGGTTTTCTGAAGAACAAGAACTTCTGTCTTCATAGTGAGCAACAGACATTTAATCGGGGTACAAACCACCTTCATTCAGTTTCTGTTTGTTGCTAATTGAGCAGCATTATTCCTCAGCCTTTTATGTGAGTGTACCATATAGGTATAGCTATATTTTCAGTATCCATACTTTTACACATAGAATCATGGAATCATAGAATTGTTAAGGTTGGAAAAGACCTCTGAGATCATCTAGTCTAACCNAGGACCCAGTACTTGGCCTTGTTGAACCTCAAACATGTATCCCAGCAACTGCAAGAACCCACTTAGACTAATATGAGGAATTCACTTGCTCCAAAACAGGCATGGGGAAGGACTGGGATGCTTGTCAAAGATCCAGCTAACCACCAGCAGAAAAAGACTTAGGCCATATGCACAATTCTCCCTACTAGGGGTCTTATTCACATTTTCTTTTATTTTTCTCTATAAAGTGGTGATTCATCTTTGTCGTCACTAAGACATAGAATGAGACTTGGGACAGTAAAACCCTAGTGCAATTTAACCATTCGAAAATATCCAGTAGAAAATTGTTGTGCTAGTGTCAACTTAGTGCCCCTTCCTCAAGTCATAGGATTTTGATGCAGAAGATAGAAGGGGCCATGTTTCCCTTCAAGAAGGATGCCTGTTTCCAACGGTCCTTGTCAAATTAAGGAAGACTTGGATGACAGAAAAAAAATCAAATTCATTTTTTTTGTGATTGAATTATAATGTCATAACAACTCCTACTGAAACTCAAGCAATTACACAGAGGACTTCAAGCTGTTCATTGGATCTTGTTCTTATGCAGACACATGAACAGCTTATATATACATATGTGTGCAAGTGTATGTATTTTTATTTTGTATGCAGTCATGTATATGGGTTTTTTTTAAATCTTATCACACACACAAATGCACAGATGTGGAGCTCTGAAGCTGTGAGTTATGATATTGTTGCTTTGTACTGAAAGAAAGGGAAGACGGCATCCACTTCCCCTGTCTTACACTTCCTGACACATTCACTTCACTCCTCCATGGTTCCAAGAGCTACTTAAGCCAATAACAACTTAATAACTAGTATTGCGATTAGATGAGCTTGAGCTGATGTTTTGGCAAGTTGTTTTCATACTCCAGCTGAGTCAGGAAGATTTTCCAGGTGGCTTTCACACAAAATAAAGCTATCCAAAGATGCTCAGCAGGGCATTCTCCAAACAGTTCTAGTATTTTCCTGTAACAGTAAAAGAGTTCACTTCAGGATTTCTCTCCTGTCTCCTTCACCAGCCCCTATGTGCACCAGTTCAAAATGCCCCATATCCTGACAAGTTTCCCTCCAACTGAGGAATTCAGGGTGCAAATCTCTCCAGGATTTGTCAGCAGCCAAGGAAGTCAGGACAAGCATCCTGCCTTTACATCGCTTCTGGCTTGCATTGCGGTGCTTGAAGCAAGGAACCAGGATCTGCAGGCTAGCCACAGTAAGATATATTTAGCCACCATCTACAGACTTCACATGTTGGTGCTTGGCACTGTTTCTTGACACAACCCAACTGTGAAGTATAAGAAAAAACACATGCCAAGATGCTATTCACCTCCAGCAGTGCAATAGTTTAATTGCACTGTGGTCTGTCTTAAAGACTTTAATGATAAGTGCTAGAAATGCTTCCTTTACTATGTGGTTTGGAACAAGGCAGAGGATAGAATGGAAAACTACCCAGTGTGAAAGACAATTAAAGAACAAAGCATGATAAGGCATGTGTTGTTATAGTAGTTACCAGCCTAAGATATGACACTCTCTTAAAAAGAAGTGTACTGGTTCCATTTGTTTCTTTGATTTGATTTGGACAAGTAGTACAAAACTTGCAATGTTTTCACTTCGAATATTTCCCAAAACATTAACCTCTGTCTGCTGAGGTGAGGTGTGGAAGACATTTACAGTCTTTTCCCTCTCACAGACACCTTTTTGTTCCTGTCCACTCCTCTTCTCCTACAGTATCCTCAGCTCAGAGATGCTCCTTTTTATTTACTGCCTTTGAGTGGTGACTCTCGCATTTTTAGGAGGTCAAAACTACAGATGGTCTGCCTTTGGCCTGCTGGGTGAATTGGATTATGTCTCTTCTTTCTGCCTCAGCTTTCCCAAGTGTAAAATAGTGAGGATTGTAATTCAAGGTCCACAGATCAATGTTCTAAACAATGGAAGGTTTTGCTGGTATGTATTCAGAGCTGGTGAATCTAGTAGCCCAACAGTGGTGAAGCTGCTGCAGCTCCAGGTACCCAAGCCCAGCAAGTAGTGAGGCTCAGTATATGTTCCCAATAGACACAATACATGTATACAAGTACACATAGCCAGCCTCACATTCAGAAGAAAGAGCATTTACAAAAACACAGACAGCACTAACATCCTCATCCTGTTCCCTCTCTGGCTGATCAGGATGAAAGCCTGTTAGTGGAAAATATATGCATATTTATGTATATATTCAACATGGATCCCTCCAGTAACTGGCCTTAGGCATATATCTGTCCAGTAGCTCTGGACCTCATTGTCTCCCAGTTGCTTCATGCATACACACACAAACATGTATCTCTGGTAGGTCATCCAGATCCATGGAACTTACCAGTACTCAGGTCAGACTCCTGGCCTCTTTATAGCTGGCTTGGACCTACAGCCACTCCAATAGCCAACTCTTAGACCTTCTGGTTTCAACAGTACCTAGCCTCAGAGTTAGGGCCACTCCAATATGTGACTCCCAAACCCCTTATCCTAATTACCACTAGTCTGGCTTGATGCTTGCTAGTGATTGAGCACACTGACATACGCACACAAACAACATGCAGACACTCCAGTAACTCTGGTTGCTGGCATCTCTGTGACCTGTAACATACACACAGACAAAGTCCCTTCACCCAGGAAACAGAAATGGAGATCAGTGACAGACAGAACAGTCAGTGCTGATCAGCCCCTGCTCACACACCACCAGCCCCTTGCAATAAGAGGAATACTGGATCGCCTACAGGGAAAACATCACAAGCAGGGTCCTCACTATACAGAGTAAGGTTCCTGCCACAATAAGGGAGACTAAAGACCTTCTAATGACATTTTACATCATGAACTGAGGCTTTACAGCAAGTTTGAAGAGTTCAAGTTCCCTGCTAGAAAGAGGAGAACTGAATGAGATTTTCTTATAATAGTGTGAAAATTCCAGCCATCAGCCAAAAGCATGGATGTAGGTAGCTCTAGTTTGGTTTTTGGCCCTCTGTTTATATTTATGACCTAGGGGAAGAACTGGTAATGGTGGGCAAGTCTCATTTTAATGACCAAGGGGTAACCTCACAAACAACAAGTACCAGAACAAAGCCCCAGGCAAGTTATGTCAGGCTATCCCTGATGTATGAAAATAAAAGCATATTCTATTGTTCATCAGTGTTTGTGAGATTGAGGCTGTTTGGATGGAAGAGAGCATAATAATGTTCATAGGTACAGCATGGGATTATACAGTGACTCTTGGTAGCTGTTTTCAGTGCTGGATATTACATTTGTTTTACTGTGCTGACTTTCAAATGGTTGCACCTGGGAAACACGTTTCAGAGATGTAATTACTGCACTCTTGCACCAGTGTCTGTCTGCAGTAGACAGCACTGACCTAAGGACAAATCCTATCATCTGCCTAGCACTTTATCACCTTACTACACACATAGATCCACTAATTTTAGACTACTCTTAGCCTAAGACACTGATCAAAAGGAGGAAGTGTCACAAAAAACAGAATCGAATGAAGTAGACAGATTTATGCCTTTTTACTGACTAAGCTGACTGAGAAGTAGACCAATCAGAAGCTGAATGTTGATGGAAAAAAAAAAATGTTCCTCTATACAAGAATGTTTTTAACATAGGTTTGTAGTTAGTCTTTTTGTAACACCTTTTTTTATGAAAAGCCAAGCAAAAATTAATAGCTTCTTTGTAGAAAAACACCTATTGTGTTTTGTTGTAATTTGTTTATATTTTAAATACCACTGGCTCAGGAAGTCTGACAAATCCTGTTTCTCAGGACAAGAGAGAAAAACATTGTTGACTGACAGGTTTTTGGGAGGATAAATGTTGGTGTAAATCATCCCACCCTTTTCACTAAACATTTTTTCCAGAGGCAGCTGGGCAGCTGAGTGATTGCTTATCCAATTTAATCATTTTGATGCTGTTCTAAGCAAAGTTCCCATTGTACAAAACTGCTTTACAAAATTGGACAAAACTTATGTTTGCTTCCCATCAAAGTACTGTAAATGCATGATACATGACCACTCTATGGAAACAAAGCTAGCAAGTCTGAGCCGTGGAAGAAGGGCTGAGAATGTCTTAGTAGTATGCACTAAAGAAAAAGAAAGAAAAAAAGAAAAGCTTGCTATGGAAAAGAAAACATGAATGCCTGCTAAAGGAAAGCATGAGTAATTCAATGGGGCTGCTGTTCAACAACAGTTTGTCCTGGTGAAAATATTGCTTCTGTAATGCAGCCAAGGTGAATGTCAGCTTAGGTTATCTGCTGCGGAAGTGCCAGAGATGTGGGTGAGATCTTCCCAAGAAGACTTAGCAGATATTCACTTAGCTGTGAGGTCCAACTTCAAGTTTTCTTTAGTCATTTATATTGGCAGTTCTTTTTGCTTTATACCCTTCCTCCGGTGTAGCTTGCACACTCCCTCTGGCTCATCTTACCTTCTCATTCACCCCTATTAAAGAGGTATCAGTGGGAGAACATTCAGGGTAATATCCAGCATATTTTGGTGCAGTTTTTTTTTTCTCTACAATCCATGGTCCAAAACATGAGACATCTTAAATTGGAATAACTCTTCAGTAAACTCTGTTATGTTTTTGGGAATGAATCAGCTCTTCCTCATGTCTCCACAGAATTCATCTCTTCCCTTCAACCTTGCTGGCCATAAAGAGCTGTGGAGTTACTTTCCATGGAAATTCAGGAAAAAAAGGAAGACAAGTTTTTGACTCACCAGAGGCCTGGGTTCAACCATGCTCCTGTTTCTGCTAGCCTAAATCTGGAGTAGCTCTTTAGCAGTACTAATGGACTAGAGTAACAATGGCATAAGATCTCGCCAAGCCATTAGTCCCATAACATTTTCAGACACATGCAGTTACCCAATACCAACAGTGTTACAACACCTCTAATAGTGAACTATGATCCCACAGTAATGGCCCAGCTCCTTCCTGATCTTTAATATACACTTAAACTTTGAGTGATGTGAACCCAAGTTCCACATTGTTCCCAGACATTTGGACATGCTGTGTACAAAGGGTGTATTTCCAGACAACGCTGCTAAGCTTCAGGGAAAACATTTTCTTATTTCCACATTTATTGCTGAGCAGAAACCACTCTTTACTGCACTGTCATCCACCTGGGAGTGCTGCCATATTAAGAAGGGAGGGGATTTTAACAGACAAAGAATGGGAACACTAGTAGAAAAGTTAATAAAAGCTCATTATGGCTGCAGCCTGGTCAGCAGTCTTGGCAGTCAATTATTCCCTAGGAGAGACTGATGTGTAAAGATCATTTCCTACTTTCTTATGCACTCTCTCCTTCTCCTAGTAAAGAAACTGAATATTTCTTTAATTAATTTAGTGTAGGCCAAATAGAGTGTTCAACAATGGAAAGAGCATATTGCTTACATTTTGATAAAGAATTTATACTGCTACTCAAACATACCTTTCAAAGGAAACTGGTAGAAGCAGAGCTCACTCAAAAAGTCTTTCAAAGGAATGAGGGAGTGTGACAAGGAAGAAAGGTGTTTCAGAACCAACAGGATACTCAGCTGCTGTGCTGGTTAACCTGTTTATTACTGGAAGGGTTTTTGCAACATCTTCAATGGTATTGACATTAAAAAGGCATAAGAAGAGCCCATTAACTCTGAAATGTCATAATCATCAGTTGCCTTGTCAGGTTATATTGTTCACAGCACTGCTATTTACTGAGAGTTCCTGTTCTGTGAGATTAAAAAAATATTCATGGCATTTTTCCTCAAAAGGTACCTTCTGAGAAGGTCTGTTTCCTTGTTCAGCACTCAGCCTTCTAGGAGGATTTCCTTCTCCCACAACTGCTACCCAGTTCTTTTTTCCTAACATGTCCCAAAAAACTTTTACTAATGATATTGTTTCTTGTACCTTGAAGCTTTGTACAACTGTTAATGATCTACAGCCACATTCCCAACAGGGAGACAAAGCAATTAAGTGCTCAGGGTGGCAGGAGTCAGTGATATAGCTTGTATTAGCAGATATATACACCTGCCTATCAGACTCATCATTGCATAAAACCACATTTCTTTTTCACCACTTATTCTCCATGCTTGAGTCCCAGGCATGTAGGTATGAAAAAAATAATGCACAGACCAATTCTCTGGCTTGACTCCTATTACATTGGCACTGATCATTTTTGGGAATTATAACAAAGGCAAGATTTAAAGTATGACCCAAGCTGCACAGACTGCTGGAACTGTTTCCCTTCAAGCAATCCCAGTAACGTATAACTTTATTAATCCTTGTTTGCTTTATAGGGGATATACTTCTTATTTTTCTTGCCTGTTCCTCAACACTTTCCAAAAAGAGCCTGAACTGTTTTATGGAAATGCTTACAAACTGCTAGAAGTTTAAATTTTGCTGGGATTTTTCAAGAGATGGAATGGAAGAAGAGAATGGAAATATCAAAACAAGTATTCTTCAGATAGCCCAAGCAAATAAGAAGGTCTGTTCAAAGTCAGTAATTAATCTAGGACCTAGAGAGAGGCACGTCAGCCTGTAGAAGTGCATTGGGTCAAACATTGTACAGTAAGTATCTGTCACGCCAATGCACCAGCATCCATCAGATAAAATGTTTAAAACTGCACTAGTCATTTTATATAATAGAAAAAAATGTTGCTCTAATAGAACACTGTCAGAGGATCAGCACCTGCTGCTTGGAAAATAAATGCTTCTGCATTCATGAACCAGCAGGAGGCCATTAACCTATGACCATATTCTATTCCATGGGCATTAGCTCTTAATTATAAATAATTTTAAAATGTTCTATCAAATTAGTGATCATACAAAAACTATTTTGCT
>VZTL01074867.1:0-33365 GCA_013400535.1 Scopus umbretta
TTTTTTTCTTTTTTTTTTTGCCAATTGGTACTTCCAAATAGGAAAAAACGATAATCGTTATCTAAGCTCTTGACTTCCCTTGACTTAATTGCAATCTAAGCCTGCTTCTAATCTGTACAGATCACGGTTGCACAATTTGGAGTTTAATTTGAACCCCTGGTGAATACATGCGCAGAGGCTGGAGGGTTTGTGTATGCACATGTTTGTGTGCTTAGTGGTTTGAACATACCTTTTTTTTTTTTTTTCCCCCCAAAAAAGCTGGCAGAAAAAGGTCTATCTTTTCCCTATTAGCACATGCAGCATCTGCCTGCCAGTATTGCAGTTTTCTAAAGGATGTTTTTTTCCCACAACTCCATATTTCATGGTATAAATAAAATTAAGAGCCTTTGAGGAAGAAAACCATAATTTGCTGAGAGTGGGGAAGACCAGAGCAGTTCTTCTGTGCCAGGTCCACAGAGTGTGTCATGCCTCTGAGCTAGGGAGAAGATCCCTTTGTGCTTTATGTCTGATATTGCAAAGCTGTCTGAGAGATCTGGATGTCTAATTCTTATTAGAATACTAAACTGAGGTTTTTCTTACATGTCTTCACCTCACATGTGCCGCAGGATGAGTCCTCCACCCACTTAGAAATACTGGGAAGGGGATCTCAGTCTCTGCATTAGTGTGGCTCAGCTGGGGAGAAGAGACAACACAGATGAAGTAAGAACCAATGTACCTAAAATTTGAACCAACCCACTTTTGAAGCTCAAGAGAGAGGAGTTACCTATTTTTCTATTTTATTAATTATTAATTTTAAAGTATCTGCCCATCCTAGATCAGGTTGAAAATCCGAAGCACTGAAATATCTCCAGGTTTGGTGACTGTACCTAAAGAGGAGCAGAATGACTGTGTTTGCCCCACAGGAATGGCATCATCTGCACAGTCAAGGAATAAGCTCCAGCTTCTCCTGCCAAGGAGGAAAACACACTGTCTCCTCCCCTGCACACTTACTAACATAAAAGCAAAGCCACACACTCTGAAAAAAAAATATTTGCTATGCTTGTAGCTAAGATTTAGGTTGATTACTGCTGGAATAAGACTTCCACAGTTTTAATTAGCTACAGGGTGGGGGCCTAGCTCATTACTCTGAAAATGTAATGCCGTTTCCGTTTCCATTTCCACAATCAGGTTGTTCTCTTTACGAAGGGGCTTCTGGCATGTTAAAGATTGGCTGTGAGCTAGACCAGCCACCTCCACCATTGCTGGACCAGTTTGGACTCTGATGCGGGACTGTGGCTGGGAGTCCATCCTCTGCGTCGGGCTGCCAGAGGCAGCTTGCAGAGCTGAGCCGGGTTTGGGGGTGAGCTCTGCACCGGGTTCAGAGGCAGAGGCTGACCTGCGCTGGATTTACACCTCCGTTGTCCTCATCTGGATCGTGCAAGCCTGCGGTGCCTGCTTCAGCACTCCCGGTACCTTGCCTGAGCTGAACTCTTGTTCCAAGAACAGATCCCCAGACCCTCTCGCACAGTATTTTTATCCGCAGTATATTCAAGGTCATAATGAGCTCAGTATTATCCTCACCTGAAATGATGCATTGTCCAAGCTTTCTCCAAGCACGCTCTTACATGCCTGGAAGTCCCAGCGCCTGATGATTAACAACGAGTCCAAATGGGGACTAAGAGACAAGCAATGAAAAATGTCCCCGCAAGACAGGGAGGCTGAATGTGGAGAAACAAATCCCTTTAAGGTGCCCTGAGAGTTACTTTTCAGCTGATGATAGCTCCATTAGTTGTATCTGAGGTGCCACTTCGCATTTCATGCTACAGCAAAGTTTTCCTTTGACCAGCAGTGATTTGCACAACTTGTGGAAGTTTCTTTCTCAGTGTTGGCACATTAAAGAAAAAGGCTGTACAGCGCTGCAGGTGAGATCCAATATTTTGTTGTCATGTACGATTGCCTATTGACTGTGAAAAAGCAAATAACACAGTCTGAACCATGCAAGCTTTTGGATACCTATCTCCGAGCCTGTCTTGCTGCTTAAAAAGAGACCCTTTGGTAAGTGTCTGGGGGGGGATCCCATTTTGCCTGACCCCAGAAAATGTGTCAGACTCTCCCAGTTAAGCAAAAGGGTGTCTGTCTTTTTACGCAATTAGCAAACACTGCCAGCTCTGACAGTCCCTAGCTCAGTCCCCAGGCTGTCAGATGCTGGTCCAATTTTAGTTTTGTGTACTGTCTAGATAGCAAATTTATTGATGAAATATGGTCGTAGGTGTAAGAAAAACTTGGAGGATCTGACATAGCTTCTTGAACCTATGCTTATGAAGACTAATGTATATCTTGATGAACTGGCAAATGCATCTTTCTGTCCCTGAAGGTCTGTGCATGTTAAAAAAAAATCTGCAAAAAAGATGCTGATACTTTGAACATTGGTGTGGTTTTTTGTTTTTGTTTTTTAGTCCTGCTGCAGTCAGTGAAAAAAAAAAATCTGGAAAAAACAACTTATAAATAATTGTTACTATGACAGTGCTGAGGAGACCCAGCCCCAGAGCAGCATCCTCTTCCACAAGTGCTTTTCTCAGTTTAAAAAACCAAAAACTGCTTATGGAAGACTTTTTCCCTAAACGTTATCGGGCACTAACAGATGCAATTCTTACCCTGCTGCACACACGGCTGATGTGCCAGGAGACTGGAGGTGAGAGGGAAAAGCAGCAGAAGGGATCTGCAGGTTGGCAGCTGGGTAGAAAGGTGACACCATCCATAGGAATCTTTGGCTAAGCTTTGCGTTTCTCATTTAAATTAAAGCCAAACATATAGTACATTGTAGTAAGTTAGCTTCCAGTCTATGTGCCATGTTTCCTGTGAACAGAGGTCTCTGAAAGCTCAGAGTCAGCTCACAAGAGATGCTAGTGGACAGATTTTGGGGAAGTTAGTCCCCCAATATGTGGATTTTGTAAGAGCTCAGCCTGTGCAACTCTGAAGCCAATGTGATCTGTTGGAGACCATCATCTCAGATAATCACAACCAAAATAATTGTAATGGGGAAGACTGTACCCTCCTAGGTCATCATATGGAGATCTTTGCATCCGTGGGGATTGCCCTTTGCAAAAGGGAGTGGAAACCAAAGCGAGCTGTGAACGGGGAGGAGGGTGTAGCTCCATGGTACACTAAACAAGGGCTGGAGAGGAAAGAAATTCCTCCAGTTCTGTAGAGGTTCCCTGAAAATAACAAATTAAGATCTCCTGAAGGTCTGTGAGCATTGGCCGGGAGGGAGTTACATCAGAAACAGAGGAGATGGTGCAAACTCCTTGAGGTCAATGCTCATGGCTTTCCTTCCCAGAGCCTCTGGAGAGGAAGCAGGGATTGAATCCAACAAATCACAGCCCATTTACACACGGAGAGGGGAACAGGCGGGACTGCTGGCTACGGAGCCAAGTGGAAGGCAGAAACCCCTCAGAAGTGTGAGAAAAAGTGTCCTTGATGTGTGGGAAGAGAGGGAGAGGTCAGACAGATAATGTTGCTGGCTTCTCTTTTGTGGTTCGGGTCTTCTCATGTTCTAACTGACTGTGTTTAACATGAGCATGCCCTCATTACTTTAATTTAACTATAAGTTGTATATAGTATGTTTTTAATGCCTAGTGCCTTATTTGGTAGAAGCAAAAGGTTCTGAGTCCATAAGGGGGGAAAAATTAATAAATTACAGTAAAAGTAAAAGAAAAACATTTCTCTGGCAACCAGCAATGCAGCACCAGCAGGAGAAGCAGCCGCAGTAAGGGGGGGGAGAAAAGACAGGGGAAAAATAAACAAGAGATCTCATTTGGGAAAAAAAAAAAAAAAAAAAAAGATAATTTAAAGCAAGGCCCATGTTTTTGCAGGAAAGGAATAGTGAGTGAATTGAGGACAGTTACATGGAATAATTCCCCTTGAAAAGCTTGGATAAATGGGAATAAATATATCCTAAACAATAGTTGGGTTTTGCCATTTACTAAAGACAAGTGAGAGGAAGAAAGAGAAAACGCCACAAAATTAAAGCACAATGCAGCAAGCTGCCTTGCCATGCGGCTGCTTCCTCAAAACCTCTACCAAGCAGCCTCCAAAGACCAAATTTCCTTCTGGAGAGGAAAAAAAGACTTTTCAGCTGGCTCTCCTCGCCCCAGTTAGGACTGGGGAGGGAAGACAAACATGCGGGGTGGTACCGGTGGCTCTGCCTGGAGCAGAGCCCTGCCTACCATGGCGCCTGGGCATGGGGAACCCTGTGGCCTTCATTTCGGTGCAAAGCCCCCTGCCCACCCCGTGGCAATTTCCATGAGAACATTTTGGGACCAGGTCACAGCTCGGTCCTGCCTGTGCTCTCCCTGCACCTCAAACAGGGGCTGAATTTTCAGTGGAGGGTGTGTATGGGCATTTAAAAAGCCTGTGCTTTGGGGTCCTACATCAGGGGAAAACAAAACGATGAGGGTCACAACCTGCTCCAGGTCAGAGAGACTGGCTGGAGTGGGAAATGAGGCAGGATCCGACCCTCAGGCTGCAGTCAGATACTGGTGTTGTCACTTCCCAGCCACGGGCTCTCAGCAGATGCTTCAGTCTGTTCCTACTGCCCAGCTTCATAGCTGCTACAATTAATGTGGAGAAAATGCCGGATCCGCCGTACTGCAAACACTTAGCACTTGGGTATGGAGTCCCTGACTTCATTTTACAGCTGGCTTTTCAGGCTTTTGCTTTCTGATTTTTACAACTGTTTAGAAACATGGAGAAGCCCAATGCTTCCCGAGAAGTCGTGGTGCTCTCTGGCTCGGTTACATTAGCCATGTCCATCTTGTATGTTAATGCTCATGGTGCCAGTGCTTTAAGTTTGAACTAATCAGCAATTCACTGCTAAACAACTCTTTGAGAAACCGGTGCTTGGAAGTGAGGCTTTGGAAATAAACTCTGGGCTTGGAAAGTTGTAAGAAAACTATCTAATTATTGGCTGCTGGGTTATTTTCTTGTTTAAGAGTCCTCTAAAAGTGAGTCGAATCTATTCCCTTTGCAGGTTTCTTCCTCCCTATCAATACTGAGAATTCATGTGAAGCAAAACACCAAACACATCAGAAGATCTTCTCACTTGCCTGAGAGTCACTTAAAGTCTGTCCTATACTTATAAGTTTAAAAAGGTTTTTAGAAGAAATGAGATGGAAAAAAACTTGTTTCTATGCATGAAAATTACATATTCTTGGCTAAAAGCTCCTGACAGCAGCTAACAGCAAAAGGAATGGGTTAAAGAAAAAAAACACTGTTAATATGAATTTAAAAGTAAGAATGAAATTAAACAGGTAATCTCCAAATAAGGATTTAAAGGCAAATTTCAGCTCGGGAAGCTCTGAAACAGCTGAAGGGAGACACACGGCTACAGAAAGCCTGAAGCTCTTGCAGTGAAACCTCGCAAGGCTGTTTGTTCCCATGGGATATTCCCCATGACTTCTCATTGCACATGTACCTGCACGCCCTTTCTCCGCAGAGGATTTCATTCCTCCCCTCATTTACAAGATGAGGGCTTGTACAGGAAGAAACAGATGCACTAATATCCTCTTCAGTGACTATTTCCACTATTTTAATATAAGGAGTCAAAGCAATTACCCAGCAGAATATGGTCTCTCAACTGCCAGAAAGGACATTTTTGAGTACTTGACAGCTGACCAGAGGAGTTGAATCATATTATACACCCAGTAAAGATCCGAGTCAGTGGAAAAAACATGGAACATACTGCCACTATTTCAGTTTGTAAATTAATCACACTGGATGTGAACTCCTTTGTCAGCTACCTCTCCGTAACCTGTGCTGCGCAGACGGCCTCACTGACATTTTACAATCCAAATAAGGAATTATAAATGCTACCCCTAACTTGACTGGAAAAAGAAGCAGGAGCCCCCACCATGGCCCTTTGCAGTGCTAGGTGCTCTCCAAATACAGACCAGAATGATGATCCTCAGCAGACTAAAGTCCGAAAGAAAATCCTTCTTCGCTTCTAAACTTCTGTGGATGAAGCATTTCCACATGTATGTGTCCATCCCTGTTTCTGTGTGTGTATGCCTCACTGCCAAGACCCTTCCTCCCCCCGATCCCTGCTTGCCTGTTATCAGCCTGCAGAGATACATGGGCTCAGCCTCAAGTACAATAAGAAAAATGGAAAGCAATAGAAGCAAAGCAATGGACATGACCATTGACTTCTCTGCAAGTTCACTTGGAAAGAAAAGCCGCAGGGGGAGAAAAAACAGAGGAGGGAGAGGGAGAAAAGCTGAGGCCCAAGGAGAGTCTTGTGGGTATGGATAACTGGCTTGCTGCCGTTGTGGTTCATGGAAATGCCCAGCTCCTCTGCAACAGGGCAGATTTCAGAGGAGGTATTCCCACCTGCTTTGCTTTCTCCTCCTCTTCCAAAATACTGTAACCTGACAGGCAGTTTTGCAGAACAGTCATTCTAGCGACCTTCAGTCTGAATGCTAAATAACATAAAATTCACCCACTCGGGAGTCAAACGTAGTGAGGTATTTCAGTCTCAGTGCTGATTCACTCCCTGCATGGGGATATACGATTGTCTCTCCACCCCAACATCCTGCCTACCCAAGGTCAATGGGCAGGGACTACCAGACATCTCGCTATCCACCAGCCCTCCTCCAGCGGTGTCCAGGAAAGAGAAGAGCATCCAGCTGCCAGGTGATTGTGTACCACACAANGTGCATGTCTATATTTAACTCTTGTTCCTTTTTAAAAATAAATAAAAAATAAATTATTCAGCTCATACAGGCAATGAATATAGGCCACGGAATCCAACGCACAGCAGCAAAAGTACTCCATTATTAAGTCTGTAATTGCCAAGAATTAATTTGCTAATTGCATGCAACTAATCTGCGTCCTTTTTGTTTTATATCAATTAACAGAGTAATTAAAAAAAGCAATCTTCTTGATAGTTCCTCACTGGCAGACTTAGCCCAGCAGAGCTAATGAAAGAGGGCCACCCTTTAACTAACCTCATTAGTATCTCTTCTTTTGTTAAACATCCTACAAAAAATAGTTAATTTTGCTGTGTGAAAGTCCTTGATGTTAGACTGCTAATGAGGGGGCCACACAGCTCTGATTTGGTGTTTGTTTGGAGAGTGGCTCTGCTCGCTGCAAAGCAAACGCTTGTTCCCTGCCTTGCTGCCCTTTCAGGGATGAAGAGTCAGGTGGAGAGCCAGAGCTGTGTACTGCTTAGAAGTTTATAGATATGAGCAGTTACCAACTCTTTAAAGTTCTCTCCAGGTCAAAGAAGAAGTTTGCTTCATGGGGAAAAAAAGGCAAACAAGAGAAGACCTGCCTGCAAGAAGAGAGCGGCTGAGGTACAGCTATTTCTAGGTTACAGTCTGAAGAGACACCGCTCTGACAGCAGAGCTGGGGAAACAAAGGAAGACGGGTTTTCAGCTGTGGCAGAGGTGCTGCACTGGAGGTTGCACGCACGGTGTAAGCGACCTGTGCAGGGAGCAGCCAAATGTGGCTCTGGGCGCCTGCGCAGGCTTATCCGAACCACGGACGGGCGGGAGCGTGTAGAGCCTGGGGATGGGAGCTGGGAGACGCACAGAGACCTGCTGGGATTTTCAATAGCTTGAAATTTCCACTCATTACCTGCACTTCTGAAACCCGCCGAGGATCTCTGCTCATTGGCAGCTCCTCACTTCCGAAATGCCCGTGCACAAGGGGAGCACAGCACTCATCACAGACGCACCTCTAACATGTGTCTGGCTTGCAGCTATCTGCCACCTTTGGAGGACAGCGGTGTACATGGCAGTGATGTCTAAGGCCTTTTAAAGGTGCTGGTTAGGGGAAGAGTGATTCGGCAAACGGATGGGAATCACCAACAAGGACAGGAGGATGGGCGCATGGTTATGCCTGTGTCACTGTGTTTCAGGAAGGAAGACCTCTGTTCTGATTACAGAATAAAATGCACTTCAAAGTCCTCTCACCTCGTTGAATATCACGTGAAACTTTGTATGAGGCATCTGTAAGTTCAGCTGGGCACTGAGCTGCATTAACGTAGTCTTCCTCAGAACTTGTGTGCTTGGCTACTGCCTTCATTCAGCAGGATAAAGGCCCATAAATACTTTTTTTTTTTTTTTTTCCTGTTTTAAGAAATATTCTATAATAATCTAATATCCGAAGGAGAGCTTGTGGGGAGAACTGCAGCATCATTAGCATAGCAGACACGCACTACTTCCCAGGGCTGTGGGTACTTTCACTTTGTTTGCTTTGCTTTTGGTGTCTGCTGGGTTAGGAGACCCCCGTGACGGTGTGCGTGATGTGGATGTCTTATTCCTGCAGCACGTAGCGCCGCGGTGGTGCGCATGGAGCTGGGCCACATGGTGACTTCTTGGCTCTGCTTTAGCACCATGCCAGTCACCCGCCTCCCTGTCAGGCTCATCTGAAGGTGTTTGCAGCTCTTGTCCTGCTTTTTCTGATAGCTCCTGGAGCTGGAAACCGTCCTTGCTGTAATGAGACCTTCCACCAGGAGGCAAGCCGGGCTTCACAGCGGCACAGCAAAGAGCGGAAACAGCGCTAGCCAAGAGCTGTCTTTCACCATGGAGGGGTCCCAGATGATGCTCGGGTGCCAAAGACACCAGGAATTTCTCTCTGAACACATCAGATGTGACTTATAAAATTTTTCTCTGGGTTGGATTTCTAGATTTGCTTGGTAGATTTACTGAAAAATGTCAGAGTAGCAGGTGACAGCGTTAGCAGTGTTTTCCCTCTCCAGGGGCTGGGCTTTGTCAAAGGAGACTGAAATGGGTCCACATTACTCTGAAATGGCAAGCTGAAACCCAGGCACATTCAAAAACCTCCTCCCAAGTGAGCTGGGAGCCCAAATCCCGGACAGAGACAGGACACGTTGTGTTTCTCTTTAGGAGCTTTTGGGAAACTATCTCTCCCTTCAGACAGATTCTCCCAGGTCCTGTGGGTGTTCCCCATCACATTTAAGGGAGACCGGCCAGCAAGATGCTGGACCTGATCCTGGAGCTCCTTACGATGCGACACAGAGCTCATTTCACCATTCTCCCACCTATTACCTGTGTGTTCAAGATGTGCTCTCACAGGTAGCTGAAACCTTTTTGTCATTCCCAAGGGAAAAGAAGGCATAAAATAAAAAACAACCCACAACTGCTATTGTTTTTGGTGCCTTTGAAGCAAGGGTTTCTTTGCACCGGTGAGAGCCAAGTGCTGGGCCAAGGACTCTCCTGCACCGTGCACCATGCCCTAGGATGTTACTCTATGGCAATGCATTTGTTTGCCTTTATTTTGACCCCAAATCTCACCCAGATACTAATTACAGCTAAGGATTGAGCTGACCCTCTCCCTGTGACTCCGAAATAGTGAAAACCGCTCGCTACTGTTTAAAGCCATCAAGATTTTCTTTTCTTCCCTCCGTGCGGGGATGTCTCGGGACCTGGGGGACAGCACTGCCCGTAGCCGCCTGCCTTGGCTTCCCTGTGCAGGGAACAAATGGCAAGCAAAGCAGAGGAGGGAAGTGAGGTGTTACCACCAGGGGAGGTAAAAAAAAGAGATAAAAAAAGAAGGAAGCCAGATTTAGGCTTCAGCCATTTCCCTCCGTAATCAGCTTATGTTGTAGAGTTAAATGAACCGATGGGGGCCTCACGCAGGCGGACGGGGCTTGTCAGCTGAGAACTTGCAAATCCCCCGCCGGTGGGAGAAGCGCCTGCAAGGGCAGGTGGGCTTGCACGGGCGGGCGTGCACGGGCGGGCGTGCAAGGGCGGGGGGTCGGTCGCGTACGCAGGCGTGCGGCGGAGCGAGGGCCTGCGCGGTGGAGGCGGTGGGGCTGGCGGGGGCCCAGTGCCCGCGCTCCCCGGGTACCCCTCCCGCCAGGCCGGGTGTGAAGGAGCAGCTGAGACGAATTGCAATACCTCCCACTCCTCTGCCCATTTGTTTCTTATGAATGCATAATGAATGCTAATGAATTCCTCACTTGGGGCATATGGTTAAGACATATAGAGCCTAACCTTGCTACAAAGAAGAAAGACCTTGATGTTACAAGATGGGGGAGGGCCGGGAGGAACGCAGCGATTCATGAGCCGAGCTTGGGTCAGCGGGACTCATCCTGCTCCAGCCCAAGGTCTTGTTCAAATGCAAGAGCTAGGGGACCTGGAGGAGGAGAGAGAAATGATTTACTTCCCTGCTAAAGAAAAGGCAAACATATCTCCATGGGTATGTTTTAGAGGCTGAGAGTTGCTATGAGGTTAAAGAAAAAGGATTTCTCCTTCCTTTGGAGAACTCGGGGCTATCGGAAGGAAAAAGTTTCACAGCAGTGCAGGGAGGAAATGGATACACAAAAATTGAAAAGCAACATTGGAAAGCACCAAAATCACCCTCAGTTTATGCTTCTTTATGTCCATTCAGCTCACGGGCTTCTCGACTGAAAACAGCGACTGGAGGTGCCGCGTGGCCCCAGAAGTGAGGGATGGGTTTGTGCAACGAACAACTCTCCTCCAGAAACCCAGCAGAGCCCCAGCTCTCTGGGCAGACACGGAGCCCCAATCCAGCAATGGGTCCCATGCTGAAAACAAGTAATTCTGCCCTGAACTGCAGCAAAACGGGGTGATATCTGATGGGAGAGTGAGGCAGAGCAGGAGTGTGCGAAGAAGCTGCAGTAGCACTGCAAGTAACAGCTTTGGAAATGGAGAGAAGGACGAGAAGGTTTCAAATGCTGAGGGATTAACAGGAGATGCTGCGGTGGGGTGCAAACGGCCAGCGTGACAGTGGAAGAGGCTCGGTATTGAAAGGCAGATGCCTTAAATGTGAGGATGGTGATGGACGAGACCAACACAGGCACACCAAAGCAAAGCAAGCGGCATGCTCTGGCTCCAAGGACCTTACTCCCCTCGACCCCTATCCCTGCCACCCCCATGGTCCCCTGTGCTTCTTCAGTTGCGTTCAGCCTTCTGAACATGGAGGTTTAGGGCTATTTCATACTCTGTAGCATAACCAAGTCATCCTCAAGAGACTGGCAGATACAGCACAGGAGCCATGAGTTACCTCCACCCGTCAGAACTGTAGTTGGTGACACCTCAGGGCACCTCCAATGGCAAAAGACACCTATGTTCAGGCAACTGAATCCCACCCAGTGTGTCCATGCTGGTTTAGTAGCATTATAGAAAGTCACTATAGGCCTGATGGTATCAGTGCAGGTTGGGACCCTGCAACAGCATGAGTTCATGGCCTGCTTTGGCCTGATGGGTGAGCAAGAGGTTTGTGAGCAGATTTCTGCTTTCCTGCCTGGAGATATCAGGTGCTAGAGCCTTATGGATTAGTGCTGCCAACCCTGGACCGTGTCCCAGCCTTTCACAACCCAATATATATCGAAACTACTGAGAGACTTCTTTTTTATTCGGAAGAGCTAAAACCTTGATTCTGCAGACAACTTTGGATCTAGTCGTGAAGTGCTGCCAGTATCCCAAAGAAGCAAAGACTTACAGACCAAGATTTAAACGAGATAGCTTAGGTACCTGTAAAAACACAGATCTCTTTCCTGGGTTATGTGCCAAACGACTCCTGCCTGAGTTTTGGGTCTGCATACAGCTCTTACCACTCTGCTTTCAGTCCCAAGCCAGGCAGTGCTAACTAGCTCCAATATTCCTCCATGGGTTGCTGTCATGTCTGTGAGGTATCAACAAACATGCGCCCGGATGGCCTGTCCCAAAAGGTTAGAAAACGTCAAGAAAATACTCAAGGACTTTCAAAGTATTCAAAAAATGTCTGAAGAAGCTTTCACCCACACCAAAAATTCTTTCAATACCAGAAACTCTCATAGGACCTTTTTAGAAAGCTGCAGCAGGCAGATTTCTGAGCGAGGCCACCTTTCTCGAACAGCGGGGGGCTGAGCTGACACGAGCTGGATGTTCCACCACTGACATTAGGACTTTGACCATGGTGGGTGAAGGCTTGTCTTTCTCTTTGCTATTTTCCAGCTACCTCTATCCACGTCCTCTCCCCTAAACTGTAGCAGGAGCAATTAGATGGACGTTTCTGCAGCACTTTCAGGCATTGCTGTCCTTTGCTGTCCATCTCATGCCTTATAACAGGAGCTGAAATTGGTCAAAACAATGTAGAAAAGCAGTGTTGGCCATTGCTTGTGACTGCTAATCTATCAATGCATTTCTGAGAACAAAGCAGCCCAGGTACCTCACTGAGCAAGTGGTGAAAAACAGCAGAGAGTGAGCTGGAAAAATTTCAAAGTCCTTCTAAAAATTAAAATCTGAAAGCCAGCCAAGTCCCAGCAGCCGAGTGGAGGTGCGAGGCATTTAGTCTCCGGGGTGGGCAAAAGCAGCCGACTGCCGTATGCAGTGTGCATCAACACCTCTTGACACTTATGAATATGGGGCTGGTGCTGATGCCCACTTGGATGAAAGAACAGAGTGAGATTGCCAGCGTCGAAGTGGGTAGAAGGGAGGGATGATCTGTAGCAAGATGTTGGGTTTTCTTTAACCCTCTCTCACACAAAAAGCAGCCCAGGCACCCGTTTGTCTGGCGTTGAGATGTGGAGACTTAAAGACTGCAAACGTTTGAGTGCAGGTTAACTGAAGGATAGATCTGGGCTAAGCCCACGGGAGGGGATCTGTACGGTTGGGTGTGCGGCCGAACCACATGTGGACACTGGTACTCAGTGCTGGGGGAAAAAGGTCTGATGGATTTTTTACAGCACTGACTTGATTTGTGGAAATGCTTGAGTTTTCTGGGAGCTGTGGTTGTGGAGAAACTCTGGAAAATCAGGCCCCTTGCATCTCCCACAGTACTTTGCACACAAGTCAGCAGCAACCCCCAACTCCTGAAAAGCAGGGAATCATGGTGCCATTAAGTTTGCAAGCCTTGATGACTTCTTCCTTCAAGCCCAGAGAAGATACTGTGATTACCTAAAATAGCTCTTTACGATAAAAGATTGCGGTAGGAACAAGAAGGTTGCAGTGAAAGCTGCCGATAAATGAAGGCTCAGCTTGCAGTGTGTTTTACATCCCTACACCATAAATACAAATTCCGGTAGGTGGGGGCAGCTGGGGTGAGGGTTTGGGTTGTGGCAGCCTCATCAATGGATAAAGAATCTCTTTAGTTTGAAGTGCCAGCCTCCTTCACTTCCAGACTTCTCAGTCATGGTTTTTGGCTTTTGCCAAATCCTAAACAAAACAGCAGAGTCATCCCCAATCTGCCCTGCTCACCTTTCTGCCCCTCCTTCTTCTCCCTGCGCAAGAGCCTTCCCCAGCAGAGCCCCAGGGGCTGGAGCAGCAGCATCCCACCATAAAGCCTTTCCCACTCCCTTGGAGCCAAACGGGGAGCTCACCCAGGAATATTCCTCTCGCTACCACATTTGCATGACAGACGGCTCCTTTGCATTATCCACTTCTTCCCACAGAAGCCCCATCCATCCCTCGGGCATCCCGTGGGGATATCTGCTGTCACAGGCTGCTTTCCACCCCCTCGCTGCCCACCCTTGCCCTCACTCCTACGTGCTTCCAGCAAAGCATCGCTCTGATACATTGGCCCCGCGTTAACTTCTACTTATGCTAGCTCCTTCCATAATTTGTTTCAAATTTCAGGCCTCTGAGATGCAAAGAGTGAGACAGTCCTTCGGCACCTGTGATGACCACCCTGGGCGGACACGCTCCCGTTTGGCTCCAAGCCACCAGCCCACCCCAGCAAGGGGCTTTGGCGGACAGGAGGAAGAAAGGAGCATCTCTCCGGGAGAGATGCAGTCCTTACCCCAGCTGCAACATGCACCGTGCCTGATACGTTGTAATGACATGAAAATGAATAGAATAAACTGACTGAGTGGCGTTGTTATTAACCTTTGTTACCTCAATAAATCACACCAAAGAGCAGCAATTACTCCCATTTCTGACAAATACTGGTTACGCAGCGGATTCCCCCTTGCTCTCGGTCCCGTGCCCTCTCCTTCACTCTCTTTCACAACTGCAGCCAGGAAGGTGCAGTACATATCACAGCACTGAAAGGAATAGGAATCATTTAATACCAGCTCATACAGGCACGTAACAGCATGGGGCTTCCATGGCATCCGTCTACTTCACTCTTAAACCATCTACTTCCCTCTTAAACAAGGCAGTGGGCTTCCCAGGGGCTCTGCATCCCTGGGTGGATCCCGGTCCTAGCCCCTAAACCCAAATGCACAGCAGCTGTCATTCACCCATGTGTGCACAGATACGGATATGTGCATTTCTTTTGCATCAAGCTTTGGATCTCAGGAATTACTGAACAAAAAGGCTGGAAAGTAAAATTTACCCTCCTCCAAACATTGTTCCAAGGTATGAGTCAAGCTTTTGGCCCAAATCAGGACCAACAATCGGGCTTTCTGTGTAGCGCTAACTTGGCTTGGGATTTTGTCACGCACTCATGTCAACACCGATACGAGTTTAGGAGTTTGATGTTGCTCCCAAGCTGGCTAATTTCTGAGGTCAGTGCCATGCTTTCAGATCGATAAGTTCAGAATTTACTCAGCACAAACAGCCTCGCAGCAGAGTGCTGTCCTTGCATATTTAAAGCTATCTGGGAAGAGGACCTTTCAACAAAGGTATCCAATGAGACTCAAAAATCAATCCTGGTTTGAAGAAACTGGCAAAGTATTGTAGCAACCATTGCTAAAATGCCCAGATTATTAATAAAAAAAGAGTTGACAAATACTTTTTGCATATTTTACTTTGTGGATTTGTTTTCACAGAGGACCTTGTGGACATGAGAGGTGAAGACTTGTTTCTCCTTTAAAGAAAGATTCAGAATTACGATTCAATAAACTTTGAAGTACTTTTTGTACATCCTGGCAGAACCCATGTATTTTATATTCAGAATTACGATTCAATAAACTTTGAAGTACTTTTTGTACATCCTGGCAGAACCCATGTATTTTATTTGTTCATACTATTTTGTCTTCAGAAATCCACCGAAGTCACTTTGGAGATTTTAAAAATTCCCTTGGAATTTCCAAAGTCACATATGCAGTGAAAATAGGGGGATCATAACATTCAAATATCAAGCCCAATCTTGAAATAGTTTGAAATGAGAACTGAACAAATGCTCTGTGGCCAGAAATAGCTGAAGTTCAGGTTCCTCCTGCAGAGGTAAATTTGCTCGTGCAGCATGCAGCATTCATTACTCCTGCCTTCCTTGTTACAGGTGCCTGCATGAGTGCATTGTCTGTGCTAACACCCTGCTCCACGGACCAGAAAATACAGAAGCAGCACCGGGCTGGTTACTGTGCCAGGTGAAACCTTCCTTTTGAGATCACTTTGCTGGGCTGTATTGCTTTCTCACGCTTAGATTTTTATTAATCCAGCACGAAACACCAGTCTTTCATATCAGCACCCTCCAGTACAGGACCAGAGTCCCATGGCTATAGGTGCTAGATGAACACAGAAGACATAAGAGTGGCCCAAAAGCATGGGTGACCCTTATCTCTCTGTCCTGGAAGACACCGAGAGCCCAATAGATATGATTGTGTGAATACCCTGAATACATTTCATGGCAATGGCTTCTCTCCTCTGATATCGTTTCAGCAGCGTAACAGTGTGTGGTTTTCACGCAGGGAACTACAACTGGTAGGACCAACGGGAAATATTCAGCTCTTTCTGAAGTGACTGCTTGTCTCAGTAGCTTGCTATTGCTCGATCCGCAATGAGAGCCAACCTTTGTTTTAGGTCAGCTCAAATCTAATTTAGGGAGGAATCTTTGTTGTATGGATGTCTTTGTGACTTATGTGCTCAGAGTTGATTTTACTCCCCCAATCTTATTAAGGACTTATTATAGAGTAAAGACTGCAGCAGAGTCCATGAGGGTATGAGAGGTGCCCTTTATTGCTAGCGAGGGGTACGTGTGCGAGATAGGAAGAGCGAAAGGGAAGCAAACTGGACATAAATCATCCAGAATGCCAGCCAGCAGAGCCTAAAACCCACAGGAAAGCAAGACTGTTTTCTTTCTCTTTTCCAAAGAGCAGAGGATCTGACCCAAACTCTGACACCGAATAGCGACTTCAGCAAGCATCAGGCGTGCAAGAAACAGTACAGGACCTCTTCCCGACTAACCTCGGCAAGCTAGTTTCTGCACTTCCATTATCCTAAAATAATCCTTCCTCTCCTGCCTCCCCCACTGCTTGTGAAGAAAGGAGGTGGGATTTTGTCATTTCCATCAGCGTGAGAGGAGCGGGGCTTGTTTGGGGATGAGGTGGCTGGAGCCCACGTTTCCTTCCCTTTCTTTTCCGCTGGAGCATGCGACAGTTTGCAACGGGAGGACCGGGCGGCTGCAGGAGCAAAGTTGTAAAAAAAAAAACCCACCCAGTCCCACATCACAATGACTTTTCTCAGATGATAAACATAATAATAAAACCCCTCCTAGTAGCCAATATGATGCTAATGCTTCTTAGCTCTGTCAAAAGTGAAAACAGCTCCTTGCTGTCAATTACTGGAGGGACAGCTGGAGTCTCTCCTCTCACTGTCAGGATGCAGACATATTGCATGTCATCGAGAAGGTAACAAATTCACCAGGACAGCATCACCATCTGTCACCAACAGAGACACCGCCGAAACAAAGGGTCAGGCTTCGGCGCAGAGCTCGGGCCTGATCTTACCCCGTCTTGCTCGTCCTTCGCTGCGAAGCGGGCTGGCGCAGATGGAGGTGCCCCCCAAAGCCCCATGTCCGTCCCGGAGACACACGGGGGAGTTTCGGTTTATGAAGTGAGGGGACAAGCTTTGAGTTTTGAAATGATTGTTTTCGCCAGCAAACCTCGTGCTGAAGCCGCTACACCCTGCCGATGGGTATAAGCCACGGCGTGAAACGCCGTCTGGTTTAGCGTTGTCCCTCACCCAGTTTCCATCTCCGAGCGCAATGTTTCCCAGCGTGACCTCCTTATGTGCAGGGCATCTTCCTACAGGCACGAATAGATGCATTTGGGCTACTCGCAGGAGTAAAACAACACCCACGGAGGGCTGGGGGATCAGGCTGTAAGTCGATTTGTTTGGGGCCAGATGGTTGATTCCCCACATTATTGAAGTCTGACTGCCCTGGATCCGCTCTCACGAGGAGATGCTCGCCCACCCCAGGAAGGCGCTTACGCTGGTCCAAACTCTACACATGACCTAAAACCCAGTAGAATGACAAATAGTTCTGTGATATGTTTTGAGGTCATTTTCAGTATTTAACCAGCTCTCCAAAAACTTCAGAAAATACTCTTCAAAAAACCCCCTCAATTAATAATGCCATTTTTTAAAAACATGTTTTTGAAGATGCTGTTCAGGAGAATAGTGTAAATAATGTAAATAATTGAAGCGATTTTTTTTTCTCTAGCATACATTGTTGTGCTATTTAAAAATAACCTACATAACTCCATTCTTTCACTCAAGACGAGGCTTATTTCCAACTGATGATGTGCTAATTATTTCGAGAGCAAAGTTTATTTCTGACAGAAAAATCATTGTACTTAAAATCATGAAGTCTTGAGACTTCGGACAAGCCTGAAAGAAAGATGTTTCTGCAAAACTAGCCCAATGTGACAATGCAACATGTTCACGTAGCTCCTGTGCTCGTGTTACAGTATTAATTTGGGATACCCTGCGGCTGCTGGCAAATGCAGCGCTGTGGGGTCCAGCTGACATCTGGGGATACCCTTTGGGTTTCCAGAGTCGCATGGCAGCTTTCCTCTTTACTATCAGTTGCAAAATCCAGGACTTAGGGTTTATATTCTTAAATATCTCAGGTGTTATTTAGCAGTTAGCTCAGGAGTCAGTCTGGCGAAGGAAATGAAGTTACCTGGTATTAAATAGCACAGTTCAGACTTTGGCAGTCATTTGGATGTTGCTTTGTTCTGGTCCTGCAGGACTTCCCTGGAAATCCTGCCTCCCCCTGCTCTATTGCACAGTAATGATCCAAAATAAGCGCAACTGAAATTTGATCTTAATTCCAAAATGCAGCAAAAAAAATGGACTCACTACTGCTCTTTCCCTTTCTTTTTTTCTTTGCACTACTTCTGCTGAGATTTACAACCAGCGCACAGTCGTTCAGAGAAAAAAATGTTACTGCAGACATAAGGATACACTTCTAACAAGAAGAAATAGCCCATCCTCTAGTCACGGGCCTATATGCCAAAATTCATTTCATGCTTTAGGCTACAATAAATGACAACCGACTACCCTGAATCATACACGAAATAACTTTTAAAGAAGTTACAACTGCTGCTTCCCCCCCTTCCCAAACGTCTCCAATGTGGAGATGCAGAGCACGGAGCTGCAAGGCTGCGTCCCCCATCCTCCCCTCCACCCCTTCTTTCTCCCCTGGCGTTTACGGCCTGCCTTGGGATTTCTTGCTTGACTCTCCTCCAAGGTTATGTCAAGATTGCCTTGATGTGGAAGGCATGGGATACTGCCAGCAAGAGGCTGGAAATGAGATTCGAGTTGCGGCTGGCGGTCCTCCCTCCCTCCCTCCCTTCCACCCACCCCGCTGCGCCCTTGTCTTCTCCCGCAGAAATCAGGAGGTGCTTGGGGGAGCTGCAAAACTGCCATACTCAGTGCCATATAAAGCCACACGAGGGAAAGGAGGAGGTTTGTATACTGATTTGGGAGAATGGCTTGTGTTCAGGAAGGGAAGGTAGCAGTTGTCGTTCTCATTAGAAAGGAGGACATGAAACGGTCCCATGTGTCCCCCTCTGTGAGCTGGGGGCAGGAGATTTGGGCTGCAATTGCTGCCTTCATCTAGACTCGCACTAGTGTCTTCTCTCGGGGAAGACGGACGCGTCTCGGTCATTGCACAAATTCCACAAAACCCACTTCCCTGAACTCCCACCGTTTTTGGAGCTGGCTCTTTGCCAGACTTTTAGATGGACTCTACCTTGCAACCCTCACTATTTTAATTTTGCTGGGAAGAGCAGACAGCCCAAAAATTCAGCTGTGGTTCCTCTAACAAAGCCTTTCAGGGAAGTGTTTTCCAATACACCAAGGGAGAGACGCGATCTGGGTCTCCACAGGGGAGCTGAGGCCATTGGGGAGGCTGTGACAGAGCAGGGAGTTGAGCCCTGAGGTCTCTTGAGCTATTTCTCTGCCCCTCAGGACATCCTTCATCCTCATCCTCATGTGGGACAACATCCTGCCCTGAGCAAATCCCCCCACAGAGAACCAAACCCGGGCAGTTCACTGAAACTCAGAATCTGACCTCTAAATTTGAACACGAACCAGCCTAAAAACAACCTCCAAAAATTTTATTTGGGAAATCATATCAAAGAGGTGCTCCTTGAGAAGTGTCCTGCTCTGCTTTGAAGAAGTAATTTCTGCACAGAAACCGCCTCGTTTAAGCTGCACATTGCGGGTTTAACGACATTGAATAGATGAAGCCCGGGCCACACACTTGGGATGTGGACAAGGTTTTAATTCTCTTGTTTCCAAAGGTTTCTGCAAACCGAAACAAATCCAGCCCTGGCTGCCCGGCTTAGCTTGCCCGGTGATAGGCTTAGAGCGGTATGAGGGTGTTTTATCTTTATGGCTACATAAGAAAAAGGCCAAATGATCAAATGTTCCACGTACCCCTCTCTAACTCGGTCCATGCTGGGCGGCTGACTTCACAGCCGGAGCTTGCTGACTTTCACAAAGCCCTGTGCAGCTATTTTGGAACTAGAGCTGATCTTTATGCATTAACGTGGACCCAGATTTTAGAAGAAAACTCACTCTTTTGAGCTGCTGCTCTGAACATTTTGCTCTCTCGATCACTCCACCTGCAGAGCCCTGAAGCCACCACGAGCAAAAGAGAAATGAGAAACCCGACGCTGCTCCTTTATTAAACAGAGTGGAAAACTTCAAGAGAGAAAAACTTAGCTTGAAAGCAATATCTGCACTTAGATGTTGTTCGGCAAGTTACTGCAATATAGAGGCTTGTCGAAATACAGCTTGTGCTGCTGTCCTGAGCTTGCATTTAGGTGGTGCCCCCACGTCGCACGCTACAGCAAGGCTCTGTAAGTGGCACTGCATACAAAAACTGCTTCTCCCTCCAGTGACATGCAGCTGTCTCTCGGGTGGAGAGAGCAGTTGATAAAAATGCAGCTGTGTCATTAGTTTGGACAGGGAATGGAAAAAAATTGGAGAGCTACAGGGGAAGTCAGGTGGGAAGAACCTGATCAGAGGAGCTGCCCAGAATGGCTCTAAGGAAAGATTTTTTGTTTGAAAACAAATGGCTTTTCAGCATGGAATTTTGGCATTGGCCACATTTTTCGTGCTGAAACAATTGTGAAATTTCCATTAAAACTTTTCATTTCAACTCATTATTTGATTCAATCCATATAAAAACTGCAAACGTTCCGATACATCTCATAAAAGTCATGCATACCTTTGAAGAACTGCATGAAAAAATATTTAAAACCAGTAAGAATTTTGGAAATTCTGGGTTTTCCCAGTAACTTGACCAGCTATAGTAAGCAATAGGCAAATAGGAACATCACAGTTGTACCTCTGAGGACCCGCGAAGAGGGAAGATGTTAGCTGAGAGGGGTTATGAAGGACTGCACGCTGCAGCACAGCTGAGACAAGGCATGTAGCCTGGTCCGGTACTGGTTCCGAGACCTTTTATAAACTAAAATTTTTCACCACAGTTTCTAGAAAATGGAGCAAGAACAGTTGTGCCAAAGATGTGCATGGGTGTAAGTGGTGTTAGAAAACAGGATTACCTAGTAAACGACAAATCTGTCTCCTCTGGTCTCAAGTTATCAGAGATATTTCATGGCTAAATACAGAAGAGGCATATACTTTGTGTAGGTTATAAGTTTTGGGACTCTGGAGCATGGCCCACACTTCATCAGTGTTTCTTGCATCCTTTTTATCAGTGGTTACTGATAAAAACATCTTTTCTAGGAATGCAATTCTTCAGTCCTCCTATGTGACCACAGAGCATGAGGTGAGCAGGCGAGGGCAATGGTCCCAGAAGTATTTTCCTATACCTTGAATAGCCATGATGATCAAAAGTGATGTACACAATTAAGCGCACTGGTTAGCAATGAACATTTTTTTTTTTAGTTAATCAACAAATTAGTTTTCTAACACATTAGACGTACTAGAGATATGTGTTTCTAGGTTTTATGTTTTGGGTTTGTGGGGTTTTTTAAAATCATTTCCCACATCAAGTCCAAGGGACTTCGCTCTACTGACATCCGGAAGACAGAGATTCATGCTCAAGACTCGGGGCAAGATTTATCAAAGGCAAAGTGAGTAGATTTTTTTGACATTTCTACTCGGTGTACTGTATGACCACTTTCACCTCTTAATGAGCAATGCTAACGGTCACTGCAAAGCGGCTGCACTAGAACTGAAAACCACCCTCCCCTTTTGCTCCATTTAAGATGGTTCAAAATGAGACGTAGGGAAGAAGCAGCACACATTTGCTCACACATACCGTGTAAAAGACCAAGTACACGGCTAATGATTTTTTGTTTTGAGATAGTATCTTTCCATAGGGGTAGATACATAACTGAAATTTGTTGCTATATTTTGATATCTCTGTTTTAATGAAACGCAATTCCACAGGCAACTTTGCAGGTGAAATGCCAATGTGTTCTATTACACAGTCTGTGTTCACGAAACCGCCAGGACCGGGGGCCTTCAGGTGACGCACAACCATGCCGTCTGATTTGTGCGGTTTTTTATTCTCATGGGCAAAATTCTGTCAGTTGCAAACTTTCCATTTCAGTTATTTACATGCAGAAGCTAGCATGTGATTTTGCAGATTTTTAGAAGAAAAAATAGCTGGTTTTTCTTGTCCCCTAGTACCGAGTTTTTTTTTTCTTTTAATAATCACACAGATCTAGATGCAGTTTACACTAAAAACCAGAAAGAATGAAATACCTGATGTTCTCAGGCAAGTTAAAAAAAATGTTTTTACAATTTAAAAAACTTTTAATTGCGGCTCAAGTGCTTTCCTCTCCAACAGACAGGGACTAACCACATCTACACACTCAGAGATGTATTTTTATTGCAATTTTTAAAATATCTGGGCACCTGAAGGTGCATATGGGCACACTGTGATTTTTGAAAGCTCTTGAATGTCTTCTTTAACAGCAGATAAATGCCACAAGTTTTGAAGATTGCACTAGACATCTATATGAATTTTCAGGCAGAGAAGAGTCTTTACAAACATGGGCTAATATTTGTAGGGGTGATTATAGAAGAATGTAGATAAATACTCTTCTGAAGATGGCCACTTTTGAAAATATTATCTGGAATCCTCAATAATTTTAACATTTAGTTTGCTTTGGTCGAGTGTAAAAGACAAAATGGGGGCCTGAACCTTACTGAGGCTTTCCCACCAAGTAGCTCCACCAAATTAGGAATTTAAACTGAGTCTGAAACAGCACTTTGTCTGCATTTACAGACGTATTGCCCCAGGATAAGAGATGTAATTCTCTGAAATGAAGAAAATTAAATCATTACCCTCTTCACCCAAGCCTTTTTGCTGTTGGAAAGTTAGTTTTGCATTTAATGAATATGGGCTCATGTCTTTCTAATGAGTATAAGATAGCTGATGTAATTGAAAACTTAAGCAGGGAAAAATCATTACAAGTTTTTTTTTTTTTTAAATTAATTTATTTTGTGTATTTGTGTTATGAGTAATGGCTACCAGTAGAGTAATGGGGATGGAAAACCACAATTTACTCAACAGACAATTCAAAACCATGCGTTGGAATAGAAGATCCCCCATATTTTACCTGCCTGAAGGAAAGCAGATGGAGGAGAGTTTTCTGCTGTACTTCCCTATGTCTCTGGGAGATCCTAGGCATTTCCTTATTCCTCCTTTCTCCTCCTTCTTGCCGCTTTGAACTTGTTCTCACATTTTCTATGCTCCCTTTTTCTGACAGGAAGCACTCCTCTGTTCCCAGGACTGTCAACCAGCCTGACATTTGGGAAAAGCACCTGCAAACGGAGGGATGGGCAGGGGATAACAATTCCCAGGCTAGCATCCCTCTACAGTGGCATAAATGCCTGCTCTCCCAGACTGGGCTCTATTTCAGGCTGGATTTTTTCCTTCCTTAGAGCCAGGAACTAAGCAAGAGCCCAAGGAAATCCAGGGGAGAGCTGCTGCTCAAGGACCAGTGGGATTTCTAGGACTGCAGTGATGCCTGTAATCTGGGCAAAGAAAGGACTCTGGCATCCTCTGCTCCTTGTTCAAACCTCCAGCTGATGTCTTTGGAGCTCCAAAGACTAATGGGACTGATTGTCAGTGTGTTCCCATGTATGAAATTGAGGACGGAAACACGCATTTTTAATAATGAAGGGATATCGAGAGAAAGGGCAAAGGAGGTGCTGGGGAGAAAGAAAAGTGGTTCATAAGGTCAATGTGATTCATAACAGATTCATAAATCTCTACCATTAACTGGCAATGCATTTCTCCATCTTTTTTGAGATCTTTCCCCAGGTATTGATAATCCCCATCAGCCCCCTGCACATTTACCTCTGGAGGCCAGCCTTCATCCACAGGCCCATATATCATTTCCAGACAAAGATTTTCCTCTCTAAGCTTTTTATTTTCCTTTGATCTTACACTAATAGTGAGATATTTTGTGTGTCCTTGCTCTCCCATGAATGGCTTTTCTTGGCTGCCACCAGCCACAGCAAAATACCTGTCATTAACCTCACTTTAAATCCTGACATCCTTCTCCTGATAGTTCCTTCCATACTCCCCGTACAAAAAAACCTCCTCATTCTCATTTCAGAGACCATCCTTGAGATATCCTCTCTAATTCCAAGAACAAAATCAAAAGAGAGAGAAGGTAAAACGATTCTGAGAAGCACTCGCTGCAGGAGGTTTTCCTGGGAAGCCCCATTCACGTATTTACGGATGTTGGCTGTCGCAAAGCTGTGCTTGTGCAGTTAGCGTCGGGCTCCACGCACCACCTTGTCCTCATGGAAGAAGGTTTCCAAAGTAGCTGAGAGTGCAAGTTAAGAGTATAAAAAGATATTTCTTTGTAAACTGCAGAACTGATTGAAGATTTTACCAGCCTCCAGCTTTTCCTTCTTTCCTGCCAACAGCCGGGAGCGTGTGAGCGCTCCCTAATCAGTTCCACGCGGTCATCCATCTCCTACCTGCAGTCACTGGCAGTTTAAACTAACCTGGCTGATTTTGCCCGAAGTGGATTAGGGAGTGCACATACCATCACTCCTACCCGCAGGGCTGGTAATAGACAGCTGGGGAAAGTTAATGTCTTCAAGTAGCATCACTTGATCTGGGAGAGGATAAATGTCTGAAACAGTAGCCAAGGGTTATGTCCTGATCCCGGTGCATAATTTATCCACAAATTGGCTTTCTGGAAAGAGGCAGGAGTAGAAGAACACCACTGTTTGCAGGCAGACTGAGCTGAGGTATAAGAAGGTTGCAATTCTACTCCGGAGCTAGATCTGGACAGCGATTTTTCTGCTCTTTGTTTCCACGAACATCCAATTTAAAATCAAATGTCAGTCCCTACTAGCTGTTCAGATTAGAACAGACGCATCTGGAAACTACGCGTTGCCCTGAAAGCCACCCAAGCTGGCTCTGAAGTTGAAGACGAGGGTGGAATGTTCTTATCCCAGAGCCAAGGCTGTCACTGCGCGAGCACAAAAGGCAGTTGGTAGGACATCAGCTTGTGGGAGTTTCCTTAGTTACCATAAGGAAAAGTTAAATGTCACAGTCTCCACTGGATCAAATCTATGAGAATGGAGATGATTTATTTGAGCTCAGATCTGGGGTTATCTGGTCACGTTCATTGGAACGTGAGGCTGGAATACGGAGTATGCAAGAAAGGTGAGTTTGTGGTTTCTAAGGTAAAACTAGAGAAGACAAGGCAGCAAGTTTCAAATGAGGTTGGGTGGTCATGGTGTCCCTGACCTATGATTTAATTTGTCTTCGCCAATATTTTAACACGCGTTGCTTGCTCATATTAGCTAAATTCAACTAAGAAATTGTATATCTGAGGAGAAAAGAGGCACAAGATCTACAAAGTAGAGATTCTGGTCTTACCCTCATGTCGACTTTCTGGTGACATCAGTGTGATCTGGGTAATATTTGATTGCAGGGGTTGTGAGGTGACAGCCAGCACTCGGACGCACCGAGGTGGGATTTCCAGGCACGCTAACTCGCACCCAACAGGCAGCATCGCCTGCACCTTGCACCTCACACTCATTTCTCTGCTGACCAGAAGCAAATCAAAAGAGGAGCCTGGTTGAAATGTTATCGGCAATTTAACAAGATGCTAATGCCACTGCCAGTGCCGAGACCTTCGACAATATTTTTCCTCAGCCTAAAACCCACCCTTTCAAAAGTCAGCACCGCTTTAAAGAGGCAGAGGGAAGAAAACGGTGCTCATTAATCATTCTGCCTCGACAACACTACGGGGCGATTTCTGCTCTACACCTTTTCTCACAATAGTATGCAATTTAATTGCTTTTAAAAAAGCTTTAATGATACAGACCAAAAGCTGATCTTAGCAACATCTTTTCTACTTCAGTGGAATTAAGGACACAGTTGGTAGTTGACAGAAATGAACGACTGAAGCACTTCAGAAAAGGCAAATGTATCTCAAACATCAGTCAGGCTAAATACGACACTTTCTGCAAAGGTCCAGCAAAACACCTTCTGCCTCTTCTGAACACAAAATGCCTTTTAACTTTCTATCTGGCCAACGTATACCATTTCAGGGTGTTTTGACCCAGGACCTTCTTGCCCATTTGTCTATAAAACCTCTCTCTGAGGGGCAGGTTTTAGAGATGAAAAGAGGATGGAGAAACAGATGCATGGTTAGTAAACTGAAAAGACAAAACGAATGAGGACACTGATGGAATGCCAGACAGTTGTTATAAAAATTAAGAGTCATAGACTGCCAGGTGTTCAAATAAATGCGGTGTATATCAGCAGATCCAGCTTTTCAGCAGCACTCAGCAGGCTCAGTGATGGTTACACAGTGGGCACTTCACTAGGATCGCATTAAACGCCAGGAAGTCGTCTGGAAAAATCAAATTATTATGAATGCATCAGATCCGGAGCTGGACTTTTCTGCAGGTCTGACCTAGATCGCAAGTGCCTGAAACTGCAATCCCGTATGGATATTGCAGAGAGTAAATAAGATGGGGCAGTGTTCAGACAGGGTATGCAGACTTCTTTTATGAGAAAACATGTCCAAAAGTCAATGAATGAGCTGTGTATTTGTGCCGCCAACTATAAAGGACTTGTTTTAAGAGTGATTCAGGTCACTTCTGCTGTCACTGCTTGCAATGTGTGTGCATAAACGAAGTAATGAGCGGGCTTTACCTGCAAAAGGGACAAGCCTGTGACATGGCAGTTCTGGACATGTCTGATGTGCACACCGCACACAGATTACTAAATGCATCCATGCTTTTATATCACTGGACTTTGCGATCAAATTCTCTGATCTCAGAATGCCTTTTTCTCCCTCTGTGGGATTTACCACTTATTTGACAACTTCTCAGTTTCTGAGATGGCAGAGCTGGACAGTCTTGCTTTAGCATGCCTTCTCAGGGAGGGCTTTACAGAAATGTCACAAAGATTTCTACCTTTTCTGGATTGAAGGAATAGTGCCTTTCCCGTATCATTACAGGAGAAGGAGACTTTCTGAGCACTGGGGCAGGAGCAGGCTGAAGCAATGGCATCAGAGGAGCAACAAAGCTGCCCAGCACTGCAAGTGGAAGCCAGCCCCTTGAGAAAAGTGCTCAGAATTCAGGCTGTAAGCATGAAGAGGATGAAAAATGTCGCTTGTTGGGGAGGAGGGGAAAGAGGGAAGGAAAGCAATTTGTGAATAAAGAGAGCGGCCTCGTTCCATGCAGCTTTGCCTCTGGAAATGCATCTGTGACCATCTTCTCACAGCCAGAAATGTGCACTGTGACTCTACCCAACCCACACAACATGCTCCGAGTCATAAGGTTAGCGTCTGTTATCGTGCAGTCTTAGCAGAGCTAAGGCCAATTTAGGAGAGATTACCTTTCTAAGACAAAAGACCTTGCTTTCTCCAAGAGCTCTGCATGAAAACATTGATGCAGGAACGGACACAGCAAACTTAATGGAAAATATTTACCTCAATGGGAAGCGTTACTCTGCTCATGCATCAGAGTGCTACGTTACTTTAGGCAGCACCTTAAAAATTCCTCTGGGATCACTTTTCTTAAAGGGACTAGTTTCAGTGTTGATGGGGCTACCTAGGAGGATATTTTCAATGCAATCTATAGATATGAGTGATTCATTAGATTTTAAAAAAAAATGCTTTGGGAATTGCAGGTCATGGACAACTTTCCCTTTTGAACCAGGATTGCCAGCAAGGCTGTTGCCACCACTCTGTGCTGCTGTTTCCCAGCCCTGGAAGTCTATCACTGAGGAGAACACAAGCACTGTCTAATTTGCCCCATGCAAAAGTCCCAGACTTGGTGAAACCAAGGGATTTCATTATTACTCAGGGGATTGCTTGGAAGTAGAGAGCTCTGAGGGCCAACGGCCCAGCCGTGCTCCAAAAGAACAAGAAGCAAAAGCTGCTTTTTAGGTGAGCTGATATTTTTAGATAGAGAGAGAAAACAAAGAAGCAAGGTAAGGTCATAGAGCAGGTCGATGGCAGGAACAGAAATAGAGAACAGATCTCTCTCCTTCCCAGCTGGCGCCCTACTCACAACAAGGTCTCTCCAGCTGGAGCAAAGCCTATCCTAGAAAATTTGGCCCCATACATGCTAACCTTCTTATGGATTTTATTTCATAAAGGGCATTCAAGCCTTACTCTTGTGTCACAGTATTAGTTTAATTTACATTTATTTTGTATACATTATCCTTCCTTTCAAGCACTTCAATACGTCTGAAAACCAGAGATGGAAAGAGCTAACACATTAGACACAGCAACTCCCAAAGAGGCAGCCATGGTGTAAAGAACATCGAATTCCCATATGATATTATTATATTGCCTTCTTTGCTGCACAGTGTTACAGTAAGTAAGGGGATTATCAGCTTGTCTCCCAATATATAGACGAGGAGCAGAAAAAAAAAAGAAAAAAAGAAAAAGAATTGCTTTTGTTTCAGTAGTTCTAGTCTATTTGCCCACAGGAAGACAAAATCCTACCTATTCAAAATACTCTCCCCCTGCAGCATCACCCTCTTTTCTCAAGAAGCACCTCTGTCTAACCAAAGGGAGAAAGGAGAAGGTAGAGCAAGCTAGGAGATGACCCAGACGTTCATCACCATGACTTACACAAGCATCTCCTTTGTAGGGTAATAAGCCCTTTGGAGCTGGTGCATCTTCCAGGGCTTGTTCCTACCCTGAGGGTTTGAGTCCTCCCTTATTGCTTCAAGGAAAGTCAAAGAGGAGAGCATGCCAGAAACTGGAGAGAAGGTTTAGGACTTGAGGTAGGAATAGCATTAGATTCAGGTGAAGGTATGTGTCTGTGACCATGAGAAAGGTACAGCAAAATATTTCTGAGTTTTTCAGATGTTCCCTTGGACACCGGCTATTGAGAGAAAAGCAAAGCTGTGCCAGCTCTCTAGCTTCATGAAAGGACCTGCAAAGCAACAAGAAGAGCCTCCATGTTTCTGAAAGCCCACTCATCCAGTTGCAAGGAGGTGGAGCACAGCTGGAGAGGATGGGCCAGCACTGGAGCAGTTCAAGTGCTTCAGCATCTGGATAGCTGGGGCTGCATGAACTCTGTCTACAAAACGTCACCTTGTGCTGAAGGCAAACCGTAGCGGCTGGATACCACAAGGTAAGGAGCAGAGATCATTTCCCCAAAGGTGCCCAGCTTCTTCCAGGATCAGGTCCTCTCACCTGACGTGCCATTCAACCTGGTGTCTGACCTAGTAATTAAGATGTCCTTCCTTGTCTATTAAGTGTGGAAACCCTCTCCCTTTTTACCCCAAACATTAATTTAGAAAGCAAAATGCCAGAGTGACTGCCTCTCTCGTGTAATTTTCCCCCCCTTCAGATTCCCTTGCTTCCTTTATTTAGTGCCAGCAGAAAACAATATGGTTTCTTTCATTGTCTTCTATTAAGACTTCCAAGTGAGGGGGGAGATTATTACTGTTCCAGCGTGTGACGACATAATAGGCTCCTGTCCCAGAAAACAAAAGTCTTTGCAAGACGATAAAGAGACAAGTCCTACTTATGATGTCACCAAAAAGACAGTAGTAGAAATAAAGAAAGGAGGGGGGGGGGAGGATAAGAATAAACATCTGTATATTGGGAATAACAATAACATTTGTTCTGCCTTTTATTTCTGAAAGCTGCCTTAAATTGTCCCTTTTACAGAACAGAAAAGACTTTGTGTGTGTGTGTGCGCGCGTGCACAGATGGATTTATAATAATAAAAAAATCCATTGACATGCAAAGTTTAGGATTTCCCCCCTCCCCCTCAAAAATAAAAAGGCCAAATGATTCTTGACAAAGAAAACCATTCCAGATCTATTTTTTCCTGATACTCTCAAGTTCTTCCCCTTTTTTAACCATGCAGAGCAAAATGTAGGATTCTTTTCAAAAAGAGAAATGGGTATATTTCTAGAAATATGCTTTAGGTGGTATAATTAATAAGGCATGTGAATAGCAGGAATTAGAAATATAGGAACTGATTTGCCTTCAGTGCCAGTACAGCTCGGACGATGGTGGACTCACTCCTCCTTCATGGGCTTTTTCCCAGAGGACAAGGCAGGGAGGATACTGGGTTTGCAGCGAGGCACGGACCCGGTGCGGGGATCCCTGTCCCAGGGCCAAGTGGCTGCCCCTGAACCCCGCAGTGCAGCGCTGTGCAGAATCGCGAGCCCGAGTCCCAGCAGCAGCACGGTTGCGTTCACGGTGCAAGATGCTCGAGCTAGAACGCTGCTTGGGCACGACAGCAACGCTCCCGAATCCAGAGGCGGCTCAGACACAGCCGCACTGGGCGCTCTGCACCATGCTGTGTTTTATAGTTGGTCACAGCAATGAATCATGCTACCAGTGGCCTCCACAGGGACATTCTGGGTTTATACCAGCATGTCTGGGTTTATACCAGAAGTGCTTGTCCCTCTGTTTAGAAAAGAAGGGGGAAAATATCTTTAGAGTTTTAACATTAGTTTGAATTATGTATTAGTTCACATATGGCTTGTTGGCTGCTGGTTGCCAGGTGAGATCATGAAGTACTCTGTTCTAGGAAGAGGGAAAGCAAGGCTCTGCGAGTCTCTGGCAGTGCTGGCAGAGATTGCTCGCTGGGTCTGTGGAGATCCTAAAGCAGGCGGATAGATCAGAATGCAACAAATCACAATCCCGCGCAAGGAGCAACAGCATCGCTTCCCACAACTGCTGTTGTGGGGACTGCTAAGCGTCGTTTCTCACGGGTTGCCGTAAACCCCAACATAATCAGCCTCTTTGCATCAACTGCTCTAATGACTATTTCTTGCTCTTGAAGGCGGCATTATAACAAAGGTGGGCATTATTTGGTAAATAGAACCAAACTACGCATTTACCTCTGATTTACCTTCTCATAGCGCAGTCATTCCTAAGACTTGCATAGTGTTATTAGATCTATATGCATGTGTATTAATAATAACAATTGTACTTGCAATTAATTTTAAAGCCCACCATCAATCTTTCTTAGAATTCAATCTGATGCACAGCCAGAGGGAAGGGACGTGCGCACTGAATTTCATTTTAACCCCTTCCTTTTTTGTTTTCCAACACTGGATTTACGGTGAATAATAAACTACCGCGGCTATTGCATTTCCAGGCCAGACCTGAAGAGTTAAATTTGCCATTGCAGGGAGATTGGACATCATCAAAACCTAAAATATCAATAAGTAAACAGAGGAGAACAATGCGCTCCTCCCTCACGTGACTGATGTTACTACTGGAATTAGGAATTAACTACAAGATTAAAGCCACCATTTTAATTCATCAGACAAAGCTGGTTATCTGCACAGCCATCGTAAGCAGGTGGCCAGCTTGCTAGCTACCATGGACACAACGGCCAGTATAATGCAAAGTGGACCAGGAGGTAATAATTCAGCCGATAACCCCTGACGCACTTATTCAGTTGCTAATTCGCTCTGCGTGCAGGAGCTGTAACCAGCGTTTAAAGATGTGCTATGCTATTTAAAGCCTAATTTATTCTCTTTATTAAAAATGATATCAAACAATATTTCACTCTCCCTTTTGGTGAAGATTAACTGTTTATGATCCTTGTGTATTACGTGGGGCCATAACCATTATTCACGTCAACTCTTTGGCTGGGGCATCTGAGGCCCCTTAGATTAATCGCTCGACGGTTATTTGTTAAAGCGGAGGAGGTATCATGGAAGGAAACAGCCTCAGTTTTGAATCAACTTTATGCCAATTATTAAAAACATTTATTTTAACTTGATTATTTATAATGATCTTTATATTTCAATGCTTTTCATCACAGGTAGAGACATATTTTCAAATCTGAGTACAGAAGATTTATTGTTAGATTTCTTTCACACCCACTTTTCTGTAACTGGATTCTTTCTAAAACCATATATTAGACCACTATCTAAGCAGCTACGCTTCCCAGGTGTCCAAACATTCAGCAGCTTGTAAGATGCATCATTAGTGTGAGTAGGTAACAAATACCATGCTCAAGCTGCACCATCTGAATGCCCCCACCAAGACCTGGATGAGCCATTGGGCATCAGTGTTTCCAATTTCCCTGGGGAACGGATTTATTTTTTCTCCCCTGGACTGTCTGGGACATTTCCTTGTGCGTTGTTTTCCTTGCACAGAAAGCTAACCTCACTGCTCATGTATTTTAGCCTACAAAGACCTGTGCTGGTCCTCCAGGTACTCCACAGGTCCTCTGAACTAGCCCAGTTGAAAGGAATCATAGAAGTCATATAAACATGTGTGGAGCACCACTGTAATGGCTAGGGGATTTCTGGGGAAATAAGGCTGTTTCTTTTAGTTGCTTGTAGTCAATGAAACATCATTATTAAAGCAAGTGCTTCCTCTTAAGGAGATGAAGTCCGAAATGACAGAACAGAATTAATGTAGAAACAGTAATTAACTGCCCTTCTAAAATGCAATGAAGAGAAGTGAATGGAAGTTTTAAAGCAAGGTAGCACTAGCTGCAAGGGTAAAACAGAACACAGCCTCCCCCAAACTTTCTGTGAAGCCGAAATCGAGCATGGACGGAACACTACTGCAGTGGGGAGTTGTGAGTGGGAAGAGACATTCCGACTTCCTGGTGTCATTGAGACACAATCGCAGAAGCTGCAAGTGCCCGGGACTCTCTTTGGCTTGATGTTGGTCTACAGGATTTCAGAGATCACTTCTAACCGCATTTATGATTTGAGGGCACTGTGATAGTTAAACTGCATCGCACAGCCCATGCCTCCTTTTCATTCATTTGTATCTCCAGATTTTCTAAATTTTAACCCACAGAGAGTGCTTTGATTTTTTTGTCTGCCATAAAAACCCACCGGCTCTGGAGGGATTCTGCTGGCTTGTCATAAAAGGCGCAGATGTTAAGAGCTTCCCGAGAGCAGCAGAGCCGGCTCCGCGGGAGCAGGCGGCTCCATCCCGCGACGCTGCAAATCTGGAACAACTCCGCTAACTTCAGCACGCTGCACCGATGCTGCGGGGAGCGGAACTTGGGCCACTGACTGGAAACAGTAGGATAGTATGTGGTTTTCTGCTGTAAAGCTAAGCTGGAAGTGAATGGCTTTTACACCTCCACACCTCTGTGGAGTTGCACGGATTTATAGCAGCTGAGTGGCTGCAGAACAACTCTGGTTTCCCTTGGCCTAAAGGGGATCCTAATTCAGAGTTAGGGAAAGCAGGCAAGCAAACGAACCCTCTTCATCCTTCATCACTCTCATCATGCCACAGAGCTTCATTTTCTTCTCAGTCAGAGCGATGCTAGTCAAAATTATTTCAGTAAAGAGCCTGTAGCTGCGTAACACAAAACCCATGCTAGCGATAGTAAAGTTGGATATATAGCATACCTTTTAAATCCCATGATTTAGGCACCCTTTCTCATTTTGTCATCTCAGCTGTACGCCTGTAGCTACCTGGACCCACAAACTCCCTTGCACACCCATTTTAGGAGCACCTTTGCACAGGCAAGTCACCCAGAACAGCCGCCTTGCTCCTGGTGCTGCAGAAGTGACTAGGCAAAAAATGATTGCTCATCTCACGCAAGCAGAAATTTGATGCTGGGACCACCAGGAGATTCAGTCCGAGATCAGGAGAATAAAAAAGGTCCCTCCTACTCTTCACCGTTGAAGGAGGGAGGCATCAAGCTGGAGCTCCTGGGACAAAGGGGCTATGGACAAAGCGCTGGAATTGGGGATTTGGTCCTAGCCCCTTCTTGGACTCTATGTTTCCACTCCCCATCTGTGAAATGGGGACA
>VZTL01074890.1:0-20734 GCA_013400535.1 Scopus umbretta
GTTTTAGACACCCAGTGTTCAAGATCTTGAAGTGTACTCATTTTAGGAATAGATTCTTTTTTGCCTACTGGAAGTAAATAGCAGTCTGTCATTTTAGCTATTCATTGTTATTATTGATGCTTCATTTTTTCACAACATTCTTCTGGGTATTCTTTTTCACAGTCAGATCTGAGTCTGCTTTTTGATGTGGCTGTCAGCAGCAACTTATTGTAGATGAAACCAGGAAGAGTCTGAAATGCTGATGAAACCAGGAAGAGTCTGAAATGCTGATTTTAGGAAAGGGGAGGATATAATCTGTGGAGGTTGTAGTGATTCAGTGCCTCTTGGGATGAAGTCTGTTTTAGTGGACATCTGTGATATTTCTATCCTGCAATTCTTTTAAAATAATGCTACAGGCTGATGTTATAGCTATTCAAAATACTGATCCATCCTGTTTAAAAACAGATAAAGCAATAGTGAGTAAGGTCTTTTCTGTATGCTCTACATAAGGAATTCTCTAGAAATGAATTGATACTGTGAACACTGTCCTGCATGCAAGCATGGGAAGTTGAGTGTCACTGACAGAGCAGAATATCTCCTCCTTGGTTATTGCTTGGCAAATAAAAGCCCTTGTTAATTACTACTGCTAGATTCTCTTTATTGCTTACTGTAAGCAGCATTTTGTGCTGAAATTCTTCTCTTGTGGACTTGAAAAAGCAGTAGGTGAAATCAAGTTTGGCAGAAGTTTTTAGCACTAGAATATATGTCAATAAATAGGGGGCATAGAAGAAGCATGTAGCATTTGACTGCTATTTTAACTGCGTTCTCTAATATTGTAGTGAAACTTTGGTACTTCCTTTGGTGTCACTGGAGGAACAAAAAAAAGGGAATGTTGAGTTTTTAATCTGTGAATGAGAGGGCTGGTACAGGTTCAGTTTGTCTAACTGAGCAAGGTATATTAGCTGCAAAGCAGATAGTGTCACTGTGGACAAAATGCGTGCAGTGGGCCTGATTTTTCTTGCATGCAGAGCAATGACAATGCTGTTAGATCAGCAGAAACACAAAGCCTATGTGTCATGTTGACTATATGCAGGCAGGAGGTCAAAATTCTTGCACAAATATAAAATTGGCACTTAAAGAGGATCCCAAAGTGTTTCATGTGTGTACTCATTTCTGCTGTGTACTACTGTACCTAGAAAGTTCAAAATATGCACTTTGACTATGACAGGTTTGTCAATCATTAGGCTGATGGTGTGCTCTTTTAAAGACCTTTTTTCTTATGAGAAAAGCCAACACCACCCTGCATGCATGTGTATTTGTGTGTCTCTGTTGGTTCCGTGCTTACACATTTTTAGCTGTCAAGGCGAAGCTGTGCAGGCTGTTGGCGAGCGGGCTCACATGCAGTGCTGAAGGAAAGCAACCCAAAAGCTGCCATACTTGTATGAGACATGGCTGTGGCTGTTCTAACCCAAACGCTCAAGTGTTTTATCTCTTTTCTGGGGTATGCTTACTTTCACAGAAGGCAAGGCTGTAGATGTAATGAGCTTAAATGTACTCTGACTTTGTAACGGTGGCTTTAGTTTTCCACCAGTTTTGCTGTCCTTGCACTGAAAAACAGTTTTGTTTTAACCCATTATGAAAACTAGTAGTGTTTAGCTGATTTTTGTTACCTTGTAGCCTTTATAAGAGAGTCTTTGTTCTTGTCAGATGAAAGATTGATGTGGCTGTGTGAACCACAGCACATAGTGGAGGTGCATCTAGCATGCTGGACCAGTCGCTTACTTATTAATATTCATGAGACATCTCATTTAGCGGATGCTCTTGGGACTTGATTAAAGTAAGCAACCCTGCTATTGGTGCTTTAGCTGTAGAGAGCTTTATCTAAGACAGAGCTAGTGTTATCCTTATTGTCGATGCTAGCTCTGACTACCTGCAGCATTTTACAGGACATCTGTACAGTGTTTCCGCATATCTTTTCTTAAATGACAGATCAACCTGCAGTGATAGAGAGAATAAATTTGAAATCATCTTTGTAAAGCGTTATTGCTCACTCTTGTAATGAGTCCTTTCTGTTTGTTCCCAAAGGTCCAGAGGAAGAAATGACCATGTAGATTCTACAGCTTGGGTGCAGCATAATGGGAAATGGTGAATGGAGCGGAGCTGGTCTGCAGCCTTGAAAGCAGCAGTTCTGTGGACCACTAGTCAGTCAGGGACACCTTGCACGCCAGAGGCATTCTTCACATCGCTCGCTGGACACACACTGGATTCTTTTTAATTTCTTAGGTTGGAATTCAAGTTTTTAAACAGTTTTAGGATTGTAGCAACTATAACGAGCGGAGCAATATAATCAGCAACAATGGGTGACATGACAAATAGTGATTTTTATTCCAAGAACCAAAGAAATGAGGCCAACCATGCAGGAGAGTTTGGGTGCACACTGCAAGAACTGCGCTCCCTTATGGAACTTCGAGGAACAGAAGCAGTAGTAAAAATTAAAGAGACATATGGGGAAACAGAGGGGCTCTGCAGACATCTGAAGACATCACCAACAGAAGGTAAGCGTATTTCTCTTCAATTGAATCAGGGGACTTTGCATAATTGCTCTCCAGATAGTGAAACAAATCCTTTTTGTTTCAAGCTTGAACACAGTTCTCATGGTCCTGCCATTATTCTCAACAATAATAAAACAAAAGAAGAGTTTTCAGAGAAAGAAGATTAAAAAATCTAGCTACAGCTAAAGCTAGCATGAGAATAAAAGAGGTGCTATATATTCAAACAGCTAAATGCAGTAATTCTTCCCTGAAAGGCAGACAAAAAATCAGCACCTGTTTTATGGCATTATAAAGAGGCTTTAACATTTATGCTCTTGGGGGTAAGAAGGTGCAGGCTAGTTGCTTCAGAAAAATTTCTAGGTATTTAGACATCTGAGAATATGAAATGACCTTTTGAGATACACATTATGTTACTTTGTAGATCGCTATATTATATATATTGCGGTTACTAATCTTGACTGACGGTATTACCATAGATAGTTTTGCTTAGTTATCAATATACAACTGTATCAATATTTTTATTAGTTGGACTTCTTTTGTATGTATAATTAAATTCCTTACTTAAGTTTAATAATAACAATCATAATTTTCAATATCTATTATTCTAAGTGTTTTTGGAGTTCTTTACCTGATCATCAGTCATTAGTCTAGTTTTCAACACTCATCCCTAATACCTCCCCATAAAACATTGACAAGGGTGGGATGTTTCCCTCTCCTCACCCAATTTTCCTGTTCACCAATTCTTTCTCTTTTGGTGCAAGTAAAATTCTATTTAATTCTAAGAATTCTATTTTCATCACTGAAATCCCCAAGGCATATTAACACTTTTGAAAATTATATGGTCTTTGAGTTGATAATATTTCTCTTGTCTTGCAAAGTGGTCAAGATATTAATTTTAAGTTATTTTCTTTTTCAGGAAGATAGAAGTGTTGGCTTTATTCCATTCCCTTCTTTTTTAAATTAATCATTTATTTACCTCCTCTGTTTAAATGCTTGAAAGTCTTGAATTATTGGTGTAACCATAAACATGTCAATTACAGCATCACATAGTGTGATATAAATTATGCTAGCTGAAGAGTCCTAAAGGAGCAGCTATCAATGCCTTGTCTTCAAGAAAATTCTTCATGGTCCCACACTTGATCATATATGGTCTCAGTATTGTTTCAACATTATAAACTATAAAGCTGTGAACAGTACCTTTTCAGTGAAGGATTATTAAGCTAATTCTGTATTAAATCGAGCAGCAAACTCCAATAGTACTTCAGCATTCATGTGTAATCTTTTATTCTAGAGTAACTAGTGGCAAATAGAACATTTTATAGCAAATATCTCACCTTCTCTAGTATTGCCCAAATATCTGATCCTTCAGACAGGATCTCTTTCTAACTGGAGATTGCTTCCAGTAGGAGTGCTGAGGTAGGAAAATGAGACCCTGCCACTTGTCTGGGATTTCCAGATGTCTGTCAGCTTTTCAGAGAGTGGCCTAATAGCTCTTGCACATGAGAGAATCAACTCTTCAGAGAATATGCAGCAATTCTGACACATCCCTGACATATCTGGGAAATTCCAGACAGAAGTGCAGGATCTCTATATTGACGTGACAGAATAAATACTGATTTATAAATATCCCACTAGGGATTCAGTATCTTGACTATCCCTCAGCAGTTTTTAGAATGTCAAAGCTGAAGTCTCTGTCTGGGTGAGCCGAGATAACTTCAGTGACTTGAGTAAAGTTTTGCCAACTCATTTTAGCAGTTACATGGTCAATGTGAACTTCAAAGGAGATGTTAATTGCATTATCTGGTCAATTTGTGACATCAGGGAAACTTAATTCCTCATATTGGAACAGAGCGTATGGATCCGACTAGTGTGGCATGCTGACTCCAGCAGTAATCTATATCTGATACTTCAGATAAGGTAACTTTCCTCTAAGCCTTATGTGCACTTCGTCACTTGTGCATTAGGGAAAAATAGTTCCAGGTTCAAATGGCAATCAGCAGAGCCTTGGAATCATGAAGACTCTGCTGAGTTGTAATTTTAAATTAGATCACATAATAGGAATTCCAAGTCACACTAGGCTTTCATCTTATTTTTAAGTGTTTTGCTTGGAAAAATCGTTTTAGGAGGGAATATCTCTGAAATATGTCATGTCAAACTCAGAAATTTTCATTTGAGAGAAAATATCTGTAAGAATTCAACAGAAAAACTTTAAAAGGCTTATGTCAAATATAAGCATATGTTTAGATGCAAGTCCCTAGCCATTGCTTTTCCTGTATCCAAACACAGAAGAAAAAAGTTAAAATACAGTGAAGAGAATGTTCTTGAAGATATGACTATTCTTAGAGGAAAGAAACATAATAGTTTCTTATATGGAAATGGAATTTTCACATCAAGTAGACATGATTTACAAATAAATTATATAAAAAATAGTGGAGGCTCCCATAGAGTTTTATCTCTTGGTATTTGCAGCGAACCATGGATTCCCTATGGAAAATCTTTATGAAATCCCATAATTTGCCACTACACCTGAAAATCACTTTTCCAACCAGCCTCGTTTTTGGTGAAGCACAGTTAACTGAATTTCCACTATTTTTTATAGTTTGGAGTGCTGCACATTATACAATTTTATGAGGAATAACAGAAGAAACATTACTGCAGGGCACTTCTTTCAGTAAACCAAATAAACTCTTGGCTGAGCAAGAGTCCTGGGTGACTATGAATGAAATGGCAAAAAGGACCTGACTGTAGAATTTGGTTCTTCCCAGGCTTGTAAGCTCCTTCAGAATTTATTTTCATAAAGTCTTTGTCATTTTGTGGGGTATGGCTTAAGTAGTTACTGGAACGGGGGAAGAAAATGTATCCTGGAAACAAGAACATTATAATTTGGTAAAATGTGGTCTAATCTGAATTTACTGGCTTACTCAATCTTTAGAAAATAAAAAGTAGCAATTACCTCAGAGTTTACTCAGCAATTCATTTCCCATGTTAATATTTGATGTACTACCTAGGGACTGGTAGAATCAATCGCTTATTCTAAAAGTGCCTTTTTGAAGCTCTGTTTTAAAGGGCTTGAACTTCTCAAGGTAAGACATTTTATGCATAACTCAAATGTTGTTTATACTGTTGTGAAGATATACTTACCAGTGTTTTCTGAACTCATATATTAATCAGTGTGGAGCTTTAAAAGTCTGCTGGATGCTGAGTAGAATAATATTTGCATGCTGAATGAATTAATAACGTTATGGATTACAAGGCTTCAGTCCCCTTTTTAAACTTTGTTTGATCGCTTTTCTAACTATAGATGTGGTGTGGATCCCAGCTCTCAATTATGCCTGAGGGATTTCCTGCATTAAAATGATTGTATTGTAATGAAAGGCTATCATTTAAGTGCTCATAAAAAGAATGTCCCCAAAATCTATGGAAATACTTTATATGACAAAGTACAGATATGTGTCTCCTTCAATTTTCTTTAAAAATACTTGTATTCAGATTAGTTTCACTTTCATTATTCTAGTTATACAGAAAATAAGCCAGATCTAGCTCTCTGTCGTGTTGCAAAACAATGCTGAATCCCCTGTTGGGCAGAACTGTGATGACAGTTGTATAATTTTCCATGCAATCTGAGTCTCTGAGGCCCACTCGAGCATTAGTGATACCTTATAAAGGACAGCTGGTAAAATGTGATGAGTTAGTTGGATGAATACCAAATGAGATGGAATCCACTCTTTCCAATGCTAAACTGTATTCTACTCACAATTTTATGTAGTATGCACCAATTTACAGTAAGTTTTTCATCTACATTCCCTTCATAGTACAAAAATGTTTATTCCTTATAAGAAAACACTAGTGAATTAACTTAGACAATTACTTGCTTAAAATACTTAGATGCAGTAACTTCCAACATGTGTGAAAAGGGAAGCTGTGTATAATGATGCTTCTTTCATTTTTATACAAAGAAAAAACTTTTCTCATGGTGATATCTGTGTGATTAGGCCTGAAACAGCAGCTCCAAAAGTTGTTACCCATTGGTGACAATGTTACAGCCCTATAATAGAAGTCTTTCTGTTGGTGTTTAGTAGATACCCGATAGGCTAAGCTTTTAGAAACAGTCTGGTAGAGCGCAAGAACATTTCAGATGTGACGTTATTCTGTGACCCAGTGGAACCTACTTTTAATATGAAAAATGCAAGTTTTGGCTTTTTTAAGCTGTAGTTCTCTTGAGATACTGCAAAAAGCCTTCATGGTGAGAGAAAGTATCAATTAGCAGTTAAATTATAATATTTCTAGTGTAGACGTTGACTTTTTAATAATCATAACTGTCCTTAGTTAAGACAGATGCAACTGTGTAGGTATATTTTTTTTTCATTATTACAATCTAAAAAGCCTTCTACAATTTTAACTATGAGGTAAAAGATTAAGAAAGACTGAATACAATATAATTAACCAGCTGCTTTTAATACTTGCTAGTTTTGTTTCCTCAAGTTTGCTTCTGTAAAAATACACCTTTAATAACTTTATATTCTGTTTTGAAGCTAATCTTGCTAATACATACTCAATTTCAGTTAGGTGCACCACTATGTTGTTATATGTTAAATTAGCTACAGATATGTAAAGAATTTAGAAACAAATTAAGAAAGGAATGAAAGATACTTGATTCAGACAAATATAAATTTTAAAAAGAAATACAGAATAATGAATTGCAGAGATAGAAATCTATAAAACCACACTGTCAAGAATAGATTTTGAAAGTAAAGGAATTGATGTTAGTACAATTTTAGCCATTGTTGATACACTTAATCAAGCATAAACCATCAAATATTATGTATAAATTCAAGATTTTCTTAAATTATTTTAAATTCAGTGTTAGGATAAATGTTATTCTACTCATTAAACGATTTTTTTTTTTTTTTTTTTTTTTTTTAAAGCTATGTTGCCAGCTCTTCTAAAGTGGCTTTTAAGGATTTGGTTGTGAGGCTGAGCTGAAGTTCTTTGGAAATCTTCAAAGCAGTGTCTTAAAAGCACTGTAAAAGAAGACCTGCTCATCCGCTCTCCAGATCACCATGCTGTCTAATTCCTCGTCCTTATTTATGGTGTCAAAACATAACTTGTAGTTCAGGCCAATTTGCCAACACACCCAGGCCAGGAGCCAGACTCCAAGTACACATCTAGTCCTTATTTGTACATGTTCTCTCCACATGGAAGGATTGGTTTAAACAATGAAAACAGCCTTCCCCATGAAAATAGCCTACAGTATTGTCACAGTGAAGACCTCTAAGGGTTGCATATTGCAATGCTTTTTTTCCTACCTTGCTTGGGAAAAAAAAAACACCAACAAACTCTAAACTCAGATTGCACCTAGTTACTCATGCAGCATGAAGCGTAGTTGAGCTGGTAAGGACTTGTGATGACATTTTTCTATAGCCACTTCAATAAACACGTTGCTTTTGCTGGCCTGCGCAGGTCCCCATGAAACCCCTGTTAATGCCCCTGCTTGCTCCTGGGGAGCTGTGTTTAATAAAGTTACTGACTGTTTCAGTGAGAGACAGGTTAGCTAAGAAAGAAAGTGGTTTTTAGATGCTCCTTCATTCTGAAGTTACTGTTGCAGTTGCTGATTGCCTTACAGGTACCACAGATGGATTTGTACTGCCTTTGGGGGCATGCCTGGAACAGCCAGAACAGTGCCTGCCCCCCTGGGACCAGTGGGAAGCACAGGAAGGGACACACAGGTGTGGACCCAGGGGCCTCCCCTTCTGCCCCTTCCCTGTCTGCACCAGGGGGCTCGTCCTGCCCCTGCTCTCACTGCAGAGAAAAGTGCTGATGCAGTTATTATTTATCTGGCTCTTTGCAGCTCTGTTCTGTGGGGAAATGCTGGGCCTGACCCAAGTTCACATTAAACACCATTGTCTTAGTAGTTCTTTCAAGACTGTGAACAGATGGAAAAAATCTAGGCTAGATGGTTGTTTGTTAATAACTCATGTGAGGCAAGGAGTTTTGCTCTGGCATACAGTACTGTCTCAAAGTCCTATATATCATGCCTGTTAAAGTTGTAATACTTGTCCTTAGCAAGGTAGAAGCTGGCTCTTGTATTTCGACATGTGTATCAGTATCAGCACAGTGCCATGCACATGTGCTGGTTCAGGGATATCTGTACCACAGTCATGCGAACTCAGGGGTTAGATGAAATGGTTCTGTACATCTGACATTCTTGCTGTCTGCAGTATGTTATATATCCATAAAATAATATCCACATACATGTTTAACGATTTGAGAGGAGTGCATGGAGCTTTCTTGGCAACTGCAGTTATTTTCCTTATCTAATATTTCTATTGTTTGTGTAATGGAACAGCAAACATTATTCCAAAGGTTACCCAAACATAAGCATCTCAAATGAATGGCTTTGATTTTTCTAAGTGATAAGTATAATTTCATTGCTCATTTTGTTTCTGGGTTTTGGCTTGTCGTACCACTCGCTGATTTACTTTGGCTTTGTTCACTTACTTGTAAAAAAATAGAGAAATATTGCATGATGCCTTTGCCCCATGAAGCTTTTAAAATAAATATAAGCTAGATCACCTGCTCCTTTGAGAATCTTAAATGGCTTGCAAAAAGCTTCTCTATGAGTAACTGACATTGCTTTAAAGTAAGGTTAGGAAAGGAAGAAAGCAAGTGAATGCCTTCTGTCTGTTAGGTAGCATCAGAGATTTTCTGAGGCCAGTGCTGATTTATTTATGTGATTACCCAGGAGGTCATCTTCCTTTCAATGATTATCTTCCTTTAGCAGGTGCAACACTTTTAGAAAGGAAGCTATTTTCATGCAAACTGAATTCCCCTTCCTTTTAAGACAATACATTAAATACCTGCAGGCAATGTTTACTGACTATAGACATACATTCTACTTTTGCATCTCAGATTTTGATGAACAGAATAATAAAGGGGTGTGAGATTTTGCATCTATTTTGTGCAGGTCTAATGTTTGTTCATTTTAATTAGCTCAGTTACAACTACAATGTGTTATAAGTCAAAAGAAAGTCTGGCCCAGCAACTTTAAGTAATTCTTTCCCTCTTTCTAAAGAGGTTATCGTAGGTTAACATTTGCCATAATGTATTGTGCCACAGGTTTCTCCTTGATCTAAATACGATGATGCGATACAGTACGCCATTTCCTTTCTACAAAATAATAAGTGATGGAAAGTGTTGCCATTATATGGTGCAGTTGGTAAATGTATAATCCCATTCTTAGAAATAGTGGTTTGAATTTGTTGGCATAACTAGCTCGTTGTGTGAAAAAGATGAGGACAGATCCTTAACATAACAGCAACAGTGTACATAATGATGGGGGAGGTAATTTTTAGATTTCATAAACTCTGACAGTTACGTCAGTTGTTGAAATTGCAGAGTAGGATTACGTTAGTGGTGCTCCCTCAGAAAAAGGCAATTAGTTCTTTGCTTGGAGGATCAAAAAAGTACTCTGTTGTGTGTACTTTCATGCACACATATCAAAGTGGCTTCTGTGATGGGAAAGGAAAAGCTGTATGTTTTATCAGTAATGGTAAAGAAAGACCTGAATGGAGGAGAGAAGTGTGGAGTTGCTGCTGAGCTATGTTGCAGCCTAGCTTGTCTATTTTCTGTGGGGCCTATGTAAGAGTAGCAGTACTGCAGAGAAAAAAAAGTTGTGTAATTAATACCTTGCTTCTATTGTATTGCAGGGCTTAGAAATCCATAAATATATATAGCATGTCAGCCTTGAGTGAGAGCTGATTTATCTTCATTTTGTTCTTGTTTTGAGAAAGCTGCAGGAAGAAAGCAAAGTCCATTATGCCAAATGAATAATCCAATCGATGTAGCCAGTTTGCCCTTGATGAAATTAAGCTTTGTCTTTGCAGTATATTAGAGAGAGTGAAGGTTTTTTTTTTTTTGCCTTATTTTGTCAGTGCCCGATGAAACTAAACAGTTGACATGCAGTGGTTTTATCCTTTTGTGACTGGCCCTGCTAGAGGAAGCATAAGAGCACAGCCCTTAATCAGTTGTCTCAGGTGACACACACAGTGGTGCAAAAATTCCGTCTTCAAATTTAAAGATAAAATAATTACCTGCACTTCTGTTAGGCATTTCTAAACTTTTTGCCAAGTGTCCCTGGTAGCAGCAATGCTGCTTCCAGCTGAGCCATGGGAATTGGAAAACTTTGCTACTAAAGGCTTTGTAAAGATCATCTGTGGATAGGACAGATGATGACAATGCTGTTCCTCACAATAATTGAAATTTTGATTTTTTTTTTTTTTGTATTCAGCATTGCTTTTTTTTTTTTATGAAAGAGGATTCTGTTATTTCTTGAAAGACAAGGGTTTTGGGTAAGTATTGAAAAGTCTTGTCACTGGGGCAGTGGCTTTCAATATGCAAGTCTAAGTTCAGTAGCCTTGTAAGTGGAATTAGCATGACTAAATGATTGGTCATTTTTCTTTTGATGATAACTAGTATGAACAGACTTGGTATAAGAACACTGTCAGATGCAGTAATGATTTCCTGCCTCCTGTCCCCTTTTGCAATTGCTACTTACCCTTCAAATCTAGACTGATCAAATTGCCTGTTTATGTCTGTTTTCTAAGAAGTCAAAGGTTGATGGTGTTTGACACGCCTGTTATTTATAAAGGTGAGGTGAGTGGAAAATAAAGCCAAAGATGTATTTTTGGCAGTCAACTCACTGTGCTTCCAAGACAAACATAACTGCATTTCGTCAATACTGATTTCCTTTAAAGTGATGCATTCATAATTTCTGACTTGCCTTCTAAGTATCCCTGGAAATTATTTCTACCCTATCTCCAGTAATGTTTTCCACATCTATCTAGGTGTTCTAGAAAATATGTTTGCAGTTGGAGATCCCAAAAGGTGTAAGAACAAAGGTCTCCCGACATGTCTTGAAAAATTGATGATAATCTCTAACATAAAGAACCTATTTTCACTGATAATAGATGACACAGTCTAATATAGCTACTTAGTCTAATATAGTCTAATATAATAATAATAGTCTAATATAGTTACTTTTTTATTTTTAAAGGAAAAAAAAATCCTTTCTGAATGCTCATTAGGAATCCCATTCCTTGCCCTTGCATTGGAGCTAGTAAAACAATGCATTTTAATGTCCTGTCCTTATTGCCAGTCCAGAACTTGGCAACACAGCCATGGATTATATTAAATGCAGAGTATTTCTGTTGCATAATAGAAATAGCTGGGTGTATGTAGCTGCTATTTCTGTAACAATAGCATTTACTAGCCCTTGTTTCCTCTTTGCTTTCAAATGAAATTCTTTAGGGACTGCAGATATTCTTTTCCTGTGTGGATTGTGAGCTGAGTCAGTCCTGTTAAAAGACTCAAAAACCTAGCTTCCATGGACTGTGCTACTCCTTTGATTATTCCTTTTGCATTTTATGTCAACCTCTCCTCCCCACCACTTCCCACAGAGGAACTGTCTTTTTCAGTATGAGGGCAGTTTAAGTATAGTTCTCTAAGGAACAGAAAGACTGAAAAAATGAATAGTAGGAAGGAAAACAGGCCAAATTTATAGAGTAGTTCAAAAGCTGTCATGATTCTTTTTTTCTGATTAGCATTGGAGATGAGGGAAAATAGGGAATAGCCCACTTCTTTACAGGTGTGATTGAAGGGAGATCTTGTCCTTGAAGTAGTTACAAAAGAATAAGAGGAGAATTTTCTTAATGCATTCAATAAGTATCCTATTAACTGCAGCAGAATTTCACTTTGACTTCCTAAATGAGGCCATAGGTCCTCATATGCTATAGGCTGAATACTATTTGTTCAGGATCATATTAGCATTAATGCAGGAAGACAAATGTATGGTAATGCTCTAAAATTACAGTGCAACTATTAAGTTATAATCTTAGCACTTAGCATAAGCATTATTTTAAGGCACTTCTGTTAATTCGTTGCTTAAACAACGCAACAAATCTACTTGTAATTTTTTCACAATTTTTTTCTAGCAGTTTCAAGTGGCAAATTGCAGCACCATGAGTTCCCTGTGCTTGCCTCACTTTAGTCATGTGCTAACCGCACCCATTCCCTGGAACAGGGTCTGAATTTTAAAGGAATGATGATTCCTTTCTGAGCCACTGGTGGGTTGTTCTTTCCTTGTTTGTTTGTTTTTTAATTACACACTGAAGTGGTTTTGCATTTTTTTTTAAAAAAAAAAAAACAAAACAAAAACCAAAAAAACATAACCAGGGGGGTCATGACTGTTGCATGGTTTTGTATAGATAGCAGAGGTCATCCAGCTTGACATTTATACTCTTGAGGTAACTTTTCTTGAATTGTAGTCCTGCAGTTGACTTTTAGCCCATGAAAACATTGGAGTACATAAAGATGACTGTCTTGGTGAAAATCAGTCCTGTTAGTGAGTGATAATTGATTAAAATGGTAAAACAGCAGTGAAGAGTCTGGACAAAGTCAGAACCTATTATTTGTGCTGTGCAGATTGTCTAGTTTTTGCTTAAAGAAAAACCTCAAAAAAACTTCAAAAACAATCCTGTTTCCTACAAAAGTATAGTGTAAAGTTGGAAAACTATTCAAGTGTTAAGGTGTGCTCACCTGTTGACTTTGTACACATCTCTCATGATGACAGTGAAGTCCTTAGTCCTTGAGCTTTTCCTTTGTTCCATTGTTTTCTCAAGTCAATGAGTTTGTGCAGTTGTGCTCTGCAGGTGCAAGGGCGGTCTGACAGAGCTGACCCTGTCTCTTGGTTCATTAACGTACATAGAGTCGATGTGAAACTAACTGCAGAACAGCATGCTTAGTTAAGAGTTCAGAACAATTGCTTTTCAGACTTAAGGAATGGTATGCTGAAGCATATGTATAGTATGCTGAATAATAAAGCAAATTATTGGTGATTACCAGTACTGGGGGTGCATCAAACAGGAGTGATACAGTGCTACGTGAGGCTATTACATGAGTGTTGTAGCTGGCCTGAGGAAGTTAAATTTGCTTTTTTTCTGGTGCTCGCTTTCTCAGTCACTGATGCTTCAGAGCTATAGATGCTGAGGGACCCTACAAATAAATTTTAAAAATTTACAAGATAGTTAGGGAAAAAGGTATAAATATGTTAATGGTTTTGTTCCCAAGGAAGTTTCTGTGGTTATATTACACCTTCTGTTACTTTGCCTGCTTATAGTCATGACAGCTAATCTCTTCCAGTTCACAAAGTAAAAAACATAACCTGAAACTACAGAAGTGAACTGTCATCCAAACCCATCATGCACACTGTATGGATATGAATAGTACATTGTATTACCAGAGAAATGAAAAGTTTTAGCTGAGTAAGTGTATTGACAGTTGTCAAAGAACCAATATATTTTTTTTTCTCCAAAGATCAGTTCTGTTTTCTTCAACAAGTTGTTCCTGAAGGTTTGTTTTTGTTTAATGCTGTAGCATAGCTGAAGTAATTTGCTTAAATATGAAATATCAGATGGCAGAAGTCGTTAAGCTGAAACTGTCTTATTGACTGTTTTAAAGTGGCCTCTCAGTAGAGGACAAAGAATACACCCAGTTCATTAACATGCATGTGCATTATTCCTCCAAAATACTGTATAGAAGCTAAGAATAAGCCTGTATTAATGTTTGTGTTGAATATTAAATAAATGTCTTGGAAGAAGCAGAGATTTTTTACCTTCAACCCTGAAGAGTGTGCATGGTAAAAGATCTGGAGAGTTTGAAATTATTTAAAAATAACTCTTATAACAATAACTGTTTCAGCATTACCAGTACACAAAGACTCTTAAGGTGAAATCAGTGTTTTTGGTTTTGTTTTTTTCCCAAACTTATATGTTATTTTTAATTCCTGATGTTAATCCTGTTCAACAAGGATGTCAGTATGGCATATTTTACCATGAGTTTCTGGCAGTGCTTTCTGCTGCCCCACTTTTCCAGAGGTATTGATGCTGACATTAACATTGCTGCAGCTAGCAGCTTACAATTATGGAGAAAAAAGATATTGGTTCTTGCTATGCAGTGGTAATCAATACCATTTCCTGCATGAAAAATTCTTTGCATCTCTCCTGTTCTGCTCTGCTCTCCTATAAATTTTCCGATGCTCAGCAGCTGCTACAAGGGACACCTCACCTTGCTATATGGATGTGAAATGTCCCTTCAGGGATGATGCCAGCCGTGCTCTTATGAGTTACTTGCAACCACTGTTTACTGTGCAAGGGTGACTGCTGGCATCCTTCCCTGGAGAATCAACTGAGTGCTTTTGCAAGCCTGTCATCTTTTCTATCTAGTCATGTTTATGTAGTGACAGCAAACTGAATTTTAAATGACGTCTTTAAAATTAATGCCCTGACTCTGGGATCCTTTTTGGAATCCTTTCAATTTCTTGTTTTATTGGGTCACTATTTTGTCATGATTTAGTGACACCTTCCTCCTCTCTTACTATTTTTTTTGAGCAGTTTAACTTGCATTGTTGCTTAAAAGTGCTGAATTTTATTTGGGGGACTTCTTCAGTCTTTCCAGATGTCTTAAAGAATTCAGTTGCATGAGGTTGCCATGATATATTTAAGAAAAAAATTTTGCCAGCTTCATTTGAATTTGGGAGGTGGAAGGACATGACTAGACTTAAGCCTGTTTTCATTTGAAACATTTTGAAAAAGTTTTTTCTATTGTTAAAAACTTATAGCATGTCTTACCTACCTGGTACTGTCCATGAAAGTTGTGGTAGCCTTGTTGGATTAACAGGTGACTGGTGATGGCTGACTGGAATAAAATTATGCTTCTTGCTGATGTTGCAATGTAAGCAAAATCCCTAGCACATGTGTAGTTGTACAGGCAGAGTGACTTTTGACTGGTACATCTTGTCTGCTGAGGGAACAGGTTTAAGCTTCATTTGCTGAAGTTGCTGTGTCTCATACCAGAAGAATTCCCCTCCAAAAGGGGGATTCCCAGTGTAGCAGTATTACATTATTTAAGTCATTAGTTAGGGTTTTTCCCGCCATTTGTTAGGTATATATTTTCAAATTATCTTTTTCAATACTTTTACCATAGTAGAAACCAGGAAAAAAAAAAAAAAAAACAAACCCAAAAAACTCCAAAAGGAATTCTTGTGGGCACAGGAACTTTCTGAAAAGTTACTTAGTTCTACTCCAGAAAGAGGGTCAGATCTTTATAAGAAGGTGCATGCAAGCCTTCTGGGCACAGAAGAGGGCATGGAGAGCAGGGCCCCAGGAAGGTGGTCACAGGTCCTTGCTTCTGAGCTCTCAATTGTTAGGAAAATACAATGCATGTTAGGAGAGATGGGCGTTCAGTTTAGCACACCTGCCATGAGGAAAAATGGCATTCTAGCAGATTATAAGTAGCAAACATTAATAAATTTGCTCATATGTATATATGTATAATATGTATAATATGAGCTAGCATTGTGACTAGGTGGCCAAGAAGGCCAACGACATCCTGGCTTGTATCAGGAATAGTGTGGCCAGCAGGAGTAGGGAAGTGATCATGCCCCTGTACATGGCACCGGCGAGGCCGCATCTCAAATACTGTGTTCAGTTTTGGGCCCCTCACTGCAAGAAGGATGTTGAGTTGCTGGAGCGTGTCCAGAGAAGGGCAATGAAGCTGGTGAAGGGTCTGGAGAACAAGCCTTATGAGGAGCGGCTGAGGGAACTGGGGGTGTTTAGTCTGGAGAAGAGGAGGTCAAGGGGAGACCTTATTGCGCTCTACAACTTCCTGAAAGGAGGGTGTAGTGAGGAGGGTGTTGGTTTCTTCTCCCAAGTAACTAATGATAGGACAAGAGGAAATGGCCTCAAGTTGTGTCAGGGGAGGTTTAGCTTGGATATTGGGAAAAATTTCTTTACTGAAAGAAAAATAGTCAAGCGTCGGAACAGGCTGCCCAGGGAGGTGGTGGAGTCACCATCCCTGGAGGTGTTCAAAAAACGTGTGGATGTGGCACTTCAAGACATGGTTTAGTAGGTATGGTGATGTTGGATTGATGGTTGGACTAGATGATCTCAGAGGTCTTTTCCAACCGTAATGATTCTATGATTCTGTCATCTCTAGAAGGCCAGACTACAAATCTACAAATTTACAAATCTACAAATTTAGACTACTAATCATACATGTTTTATTGTGTTATTGAATAATTGCATATGTTGGTGTGAGTGGTCAATAATGACAGAAATGTTGCCCTGATAAATTTTAAAAATCTAGTTATCCAAACGTGATTGTTTCAAGACAAAGCAAAACATTAAACTACATGTACAAAAACTGATTGGAAATGGATTTCCTGAAATTTCATACCCCCCTCTCTCTCTCCCTCCATGTCTTCAAGCTTGTAAGCAAAGTAGTGTATCCATGTATTTGCTACATGTAAGTAGCAACATTTATTCTGGGAAATCTCTAGTAAGGTATGGAGATCTAGAAGGACCTATAAGCTGTTTCTGCATTCTTTAGTATGTAGGACTTGTATGGCTATGCAAATGTATGCCCTACTATGAATTTCTGTATTTTCCATATTTAAAATGCAGTATACTTTTCCTACTTGTGGACTTTTCAATCTCTTTATTTATGCTTATAGACAATCTGAAACAATTAACACCAAAGTTGTAGTCTGTCATGGTTTCATACCAAACCATTCTTTGTTCCAATTTCTTCACTGCTTTCATTGTCCTTTGACTATATCAATTTTTTACTGATACATATTTCCTTTATTGTTCATTTGCTTTTTGCTCTGTATCTGGTATTTTTTTCTATTCTGCTGCTTCCTGGAAGTCTTTCTCAAAGATCTCTACTTTTGAATTGGTTGTGAAATCATCCTTGTGGCCTCAGGCAGTTCCTCTTTTATTAAGAGAGATACCTCTTCAAACCAAAGTCTTTTGAGAAGACCATGTACTTTCTGGTATTGATCAGGTCATGTACTGTGCATTTGTCCTGTTTGAACTTGGGCCTTTTGGAAGAACTGTATCTTTTTTAATCTGCTTAGGTTGTTCTACATAATGGTGGTGATCAATTTAATATTACTTGTACAAATGGCATTAAGTATTAAATCTTGGCAGCAGATTTAATGTTGACCATTAAAGGCAAATACTTCAGCATGACTCTGAATAAGTATACTTGAGATACCAAATACAGCTGATGCAACTGAGCTAGGTGTATTGAATGAGTAACTAGATGGTCTTCTGTAAATGCATGTAACAACAGTTTCCAGTTGAAACTGTTTTAAGAGCAGCATTTATTTTCAAACTTGGCTTGTGGCTTTAAAAAAAAAAAAAAAACCAGACCCAAATTATACAGTGATTTTCATACCATTTAAAATTATAACAATTTTTGTTTCTGAATCTTTGTGTGTGTGGAACCAAACCAAATTGAAGTTGTTCTTGCTGGAAGGTCTTTCAAGAAAAATAATTTTGCAAAAAGTGAATTTTTAAAACTTCTGCCACTTTTCTCTGCATGATATAATTAATGCCTAAACTTACAGGCTGAAGTCCAGTATTTTAAATGGCAGGAAAGACTGGCTACTTGCGTTCATGTTTTCAGACACATGAGAATTGTTTTTTGTTAAATTCTGTCTCCTGACTTAACCCTTATTTTGTTCAAGTCAGTGATGAAAATTTATATTTCCTCCTTAAGCAAGATAATTTAAATTTTGACTTTTGGGCATATCACAAGAATTTTAAATATTTTCTAGCAAAGGTATTATTAAATTAAGATTCAATGTATTTATGACAAAGTAATTTTAACTGATAAAGTTTTATAATAGTGTTAAAATTAATGGATTTTGGTGCTTTGACTCCTTAATCTAGTCTAAGAAATCAAGATGTAATTATTTAAAAGAAATTAGTTGTCAAAAGACTTTAATATCATGGTTATCATTTTTGATAGGAAATGTTGAAGGTCATAAGGTATAATGATTTGAGCAGATACTTGCTCTTCTACCTAAAATATCTTTGTTTAAAGACAACTGTTTCCTACTTAAGGCTTCATTATACTTACTGAAAAGTGCTCAAGATAGTTTTGGTTTTGAGCACTAGGAGGAACTCTGGAACAGCAATTTATAGAACCGTAGTTAATTGTACCGAGTTCAATATGTAAAGCAAAGTAAGCCAGATAGTGCTTATACTAGTCAACAGAGACATACTCATAAGAGTTCTTTACAAATCAAAGTTTATAGTGAGAACTTTGTTTCTGCCTGAACATCAGTGCTCTTACTTTCCCATTCAGTGTCCAACATCATAAAAGACTAGTTGTATGTTATCCTCAAAAATTTAAAAGCATAAAAGTAAAGGAAAAAACATTAGCTTTAAAGTAGCCAAATGCGTTTTAAAAATACCACAGTCTGTAGTACACTGGAAGTGTTCTAAAGACCAGGAAACTAGAGAAGAAGGTGTTAGGAAGTTTAAAGTACAGTAGCACCCTCTAGTATGTCAGTAATCTAAGGATTTGGACACATTTCTATTCAGTATGAACTGCATAAGCATTTATAGCACATGTTGGCAAGAGTAAAGACTAGATAATAGTCTAGCAATGAAGTGTTAGGCTCAGTACAAAATAATCTTACTGAAAAGCCAAACACTGGTTTATTCAATAGTCCAACAACTCATTAAAAGGAGTTGGCAAGCACAGCTAATTAATAAGCATATCCATGTCTCTTCAGAGGTGAACACCCAACGTTCTATTTAATATTGGGTTAGTATGTGCAAGTAAGGTGAGCTGGCAGGCAAAATTAATTAATACATTCATTCAGTTTATCAAAGGCTGCAGTCTTATTATATAGCTCATGCTGAGCTGGGAGATATTTAACAGGAAAGGTAATGGCAGATTTTACACTGCACCAGTTTTTGTTTCTATTTGGCTGTTATTTTACAGTGGGTAAAGGGAGCCCAGTTCATGCAAAAAGAGTCCACCATTCATGTGATCTTCTCTGCAGTAAGTATAATTAATATAAGAAAAATGGTTTGGGTTTTGGGGGTTTTTTTGGCTTAATGCTTAAGACAAAATTGCATTCCCGGATACAGTCTATTAAGCATATGGAGCTAACTGTGGACTTGTAACTACTATCAGCATTATGATAGCAGGGTCCTTAATAGTCTGTAGACTTCCTGGAACAAAACATGATCCAGTAATAAATGCTCTTCTTGATAGGCAATGGTATTGCTCAATATTCATTCAGAATAACTCTTCTGTACAACAGGGCTAGGTCCAAAGGTGCCAGTGGCTCACTAGGGAGGAGAGGAGAGAGAGAGAGAGAGTTTGCTTTTCCAGAAAGGCTGTCAAATAAGAAAATAAAATAGGCCTAGACCTTTACATACAACTGTGTTTATTATCAAAAGACACAATGCTGCTTGAAGTTATTATTTGAGAGTTTGTTCGCTTGGATCTATCTACTTTCCAGGTGGGAATCTGTTGCAATTACTGTTTAAGTCTGCTGTTCATACTTATCCTTCTGGGCAGTGTACTCAGAGCTTCACCCTAACCCTTTTGGGAGGAGGGAAAATACAGACATTTTAGTCTATAGAAACACTTAGTCAACAATTTAACCTTTCTATAAACCTGAATAAGCAACTGATAAATGCCACCTTGACATCACCTGAAGACCTGACAACTTTATTTCAGTTATTTTAATAGAAGAATCCTAAATGACCAAGTCACCTAAATAAAGCACTGAGAGTGCTAGGCTAACAGACTTACAGGAAAAAATTTAGCTATGGGTTATTGCAGAAAAAGTATGTCTCGCAAGGGTAAAGCAGATCTTCCTCAGTGTCACATTAACTTAGTTTTGTGTTACTCAGTGCAATTTAATATGGTATCTACCATCCTTGACAATTGTTTCTTGCTTGCAGTTTGACTTCCGATGTCCCATGATAAATCTGTATTTTTTCTTAAATTCAGGTGTGTATATTTAGAGGTCCATGTTTAGATTGAGTGAAAATTTAATCTTTCACTCTGAATATCTTCTATAAATGCTGATAATGCTAATAATTTTGTGCATATGTTATGGTATCTGGCTCTGAAAAGTAACAGTTTAAAGTGAGTATGATCACAGTTATTCCTTTCTTTCCCTCCATCTTTTGGCAAAAAGAGCCCAGAATATTCATAGCCAGCAATAATACTCTTGGAAAATAAAATTATTGAAACACTTAAGAATCTTAGGAGATTCTGGAAACCAAAAGTGAAAAGAGATTTTATTAAGGCGCATGTTTAAAAAAAAAAAAAAA
>VZTL01074890.1:32072-44368 GCA_013400535.1 Scopus umbretta
TTATTAAGTAGGTTGCAGTGGTGGTACATTCCATGTATCCTGATGTTCCACAGTCAGGCTGATTTCTGATTAATTTTTCTGTGCTGCAGTCTTATACTCACATTGAAGGATGGACTCTTGAAATACAAGTTGATCTGATAATATTAATAGTGTTGAGAAGCAGAGATTTATAAGGATGACTTCCATAAGAAGAAAGGGTGGAGTAACTGAGATGGTTAACACATCAGAAAATGTTAATAATAATATGAGACCTTTGCTTTGTGTCAAGGGAGCTTCCTTGGTTTCAAAGGAGCTATGCCAGTTCTTAAAGTCTATTTCCCAATAGTTGCAGCCTGATTCAAAGCCTGTTTCAGTTTGCCCTCAGGCACTTCTCTACTCTCTTTTGGCTATGCAGAGAATAGATTTCTGTTTAAGATGCTTAACCAGCATCCACCAAAGGTTGGTGGAAAGTAGAAGACAGTAAATTAAAAAAGAACAAAGTTTTACCTTTAGTATGCAGTGTTGAGTAGTTATGTGAGTATTCCTCAATTCTAGACAGATGGCTTAAGAAACTTCAAAAAAAGATTCAGTGGCAAAGTGGTCTTGAAGAGAGATTAATGCAATAAGCAGTAAGTCTACTGTTACAGAGTTCCCCATGATGTTGACAGTGCTGTCCTAATGTGCATTTAAGAGTGAGGTCCTATCAGCACAGTTAAGGAGTCTGTGGTTACTTCATGTGAACATTTAGAGCTGAAGGAGTTTGGAAACACTGTCTCCTGAACTCGTGGGACTTCTAATGCTCACATAGACACTTAGTTTTGTGCTAGTTTGGGTGCTTAGTATGCCTGTTTCTTAACAAGTGGTAGCAATTACTGCTTTGGGTTCTGTTCCTCTCTACAAAATAATTTAAAAATAAACTTAAAAATTAATATATGACATTCCATAACCACTGTGTATAGCACAGTGGTTATAGAATTTGGATGAATAATAGTTTTTAAATAGGAAAAATTGTGGAATCCATGCAGTAGATGAAAGTTTTTCCAAGATACTCTTTCAAAAATGACTCTGTTGGGTCAAATGTAGACAAAGAAGATATTTTGTGGTAGTTATGTTAGATTTAGACATGAGGATTGTGTCTTCTACTGGTACATGGACTTTGAACACCATAGGGAAGCTTCAAGTAGCTTCAGGAATAAGCTATTCCTAAGCTATAAATAGCTTAGCTGTACTCCTTGCATCCTCTATGCTGAAGTCAGTGCTTACTTGAAAGGGGTCACTTGTAACAATCCAACTACTAGATGATTAAAAAATTCTGTGCATTTTGAAGCATATGTGTGTGCAAGAGTAGCAATTTATAAACTAGAGTGCAATATCATTTTCCCAAGAGGCAATAAATCCTCACACTTCAGATGATAAACCTATTTCTACTTAATGAGGAAAAATTCACTCCTGGCTTAACCCTACTGAAGTTAATTTTTCTGACAATAAATTTGGCCCAATATGTCAATACAAACTTAACTCACTTGTGTTCATAGAGATTAACTGAACAACATCTTATGTATGCCCAGAATAATTAGTTTACTGTCTCTTGAGGTTTATCTAATTAATTTAGAATGCTTTCCATTTAGAAGATACTGCAGAAACAGGTCTGTTGCAGATAAGAGAAACTATAACTACTCTCTCAACCCTGGGCTTGACTTGTTGGAAAGAAAGTACTTGGAGTGGGGGAAGTCATGTCATTTTGTTACAACGGCTCTCTCTGAGCCTTTTTTGTAGAATTCCAGCAACCTGGAATGGTTTGGTGCCTTAAAATAATATTCAAATACATATTTCTTACATTTGAATAGTACTGTGCTTCCTCTGATCAGCTAAGAACCATTGCAATACCTTTTGAAAACTGTTACAGCTGCAGAGAAGATAACTTATTTATAGGAAAGTCTTTTAGATCTGCAGTCAGACGCTGAATTTTTAAAGGGAGGGTATGTGTCAGAAGCTAAATAATTAAGATCCATGCCTTCTCAGCATTTTATTTCAAATATTAAATATTACATAAGAGATTTTTCCCTGTGGAAATGAAGCCTTTAAAGTGGTGCAGACTTGGCTAGAAAATCACTGTATTGTACAGTTAAATTGATGCATCTTGAATCCTGCAAATAGTTCAAAAAAGTTTGTAAAATATTTCAGCATTCTGCATACTGGTTCAACTTGTCCAACTTGTCCTTGTTTAGAAATGTGATGCTACGTTATGATTTTGACATAAACTCACCCTTTCTGAAACCCCAAACAGTGATCATTCTAAAGCTCCAGGTCAATTTTAAGCAAACATTGGTGTTTGGACGAACACAGGTAGAGCCCAGACTGAGTCTTGCCATAGTTAGCTCACATAAAACCTGGGGAACATGTATCTGTGCACTGCCAACATGAGGAAACAGATAAGTTGCCGCATGAAATGCAGCCATTCAATTCCTTCTGTTGTAAACCACTGTCCTCCGCTGGAAAGAATTCAAACTGCACAAATTCTTTGTAAGACCTATGCTGCAAGTCCTTTGCTTGGAGAGCTTGCTGGCAGAGCAAAGTCTTCTATCCTTACATCTTGCATAAGTTTCTTAATGTGGTCATCATGTTTAAAAACCTGAACCTTTGAATACTTGCCAGTAGTTTCCTAAAATTTTGCTGGAATTTAAATAGGTTCATTAAACCTGTATGACATGATGCCTCAGGAAATGGCTGTGCCAAAGTTGTCTTCTGTAGCAAAACCTGTACAACTACAGGAACCAGTACAAATTTCCATACAGCTCAGGTTCCAGTCCTGTCTTTGTTTACCAGGTCTGCAGCCCAGCTGTAACACTATATTGACTGCAGAGGCATCGCAAGCTTATAAATATACTGGAAGCTAACACTGTCATTATCTTCTGTCTCTCGTCATCAGAACTGCAGAGTTTGTTACCTGCTTGCCACTTTCTCTTCAGCAAAAGACTTAGTAATCTCCGGTTTCCATGAGAAATCATGAGATAAGTCTTCGGTACATTGGTATAGAGGCTGGAACTGGTAACTTCTCCTAAAATGATGTGCTTTAACTTCCATAGGCTGCACATAGACTCAGGCTGCTATCTCAGTAGGGTGGAAAATCAAGGCATCAGGTTCAGCTGATTAATTTCTTTCACTTAAAATTGTCCCTATCCTTTTGCATCCTTTCCAAAGGGATGTGGGTGTGTTTGAATGGAGTTGGTGTCTGGCTCCCAGCTGGAGCCACTTTCCTGCTTCCACCTCCCAGCTCAAGCTGTGGTTCTTCTCTCTTCCTAGAGGGTCTTCAGCTAGACCTCTAACCTGGAAACTCAGTACCACATTCAGTATATAAGCAGTTATTTTAAGTTGAGCAAATGCTGACCTGTCAGTGATATACATACTTCTGATGGCTTTGGGTTTTCTCCCCAATTTATGTTTGTAGGAATATAAATGGATGTGCAAAGAAAGATCACGTTCACATCACTTGAAAACTTCTTTCTGGTATTGGGAGGGTTTTGGTTTTGAAAGTCTGTGCATATGTGCATATGTATGCGCTATGTAGTTATTTGCCAGTATTTACTTCACGTGGCAGTTTTAAGAGCAGTGAAGTGTTGTTGACAAGCTATTTCTCATTATTTGCAAGTTATTTATATATTTATATATTTTTATATATATTATGTATTTATATATTTATAATTATAACCAATGCAGATGAAATGATTGGTTGACAGTGTATTAAGATTAATGCTGAGCAAATCCCAGAAAGCTTACTGCAATTATCTAGAATTTAGACACACTGTTAGTCTTGACTCTGGGCAATCCTACACTGTCACAGTCTTTGTCCATCATTCCCTTCTCTTGAGAATCAATTTTATACCCAAGGGAACTGCCTGTCATACAAAACAGATCTCTGTAGTAGGAGGAATTTGTTTTTCACTGAGTTTTCAGCACACTTAGGATTATGAACCATCAAAGGAACTTGCATGAACCAAGACAATAATTTAATAACAGCCTCTGCCTGTTCTGCAGAGGCTGGAGCAGCTTTGGAGAGTATTTCTGTCACTCCAGGAAGCAGGTGTAACTTACCTGCTTGTATATTGAAGAATCATTTTCCATCCTTCCATCAGCTGTTGAGTGAAGGGGATGAATATACAGCAATATCCTTAAATAATGATAAAAGCCTTTAAAGTGCAAGTACTGCAGGGTGTTCTGGAAACAAGGAGCCAGCTGAGACACCTCAAGGGATGCTAGTTCAACACCAACTCCCATAGGGTCCCTGCATTATTGTCGATGCCCTCCTGGCTGCTCCCCTCACTGGAAAGCTGATCAGCACAGAAAGTGAGATCCAGCCCACATGTGTCCCTGCAGACCAGCAAATGTGCCTGTAACCTGCAATAGATCCCTTGCTGGCTCTACAAGTGTTTCACTCTGACTTGTCAGGTGCTGCACAAACATAGCTGTACAGCAGCAGACCTGCCTCTCTGGTTAAACGTATCTCCATCTTCACCTGCATGTCCCTGGCATCCTCAGAGCACTTTCTGTCTTTGCGTCTGCTGAACATTGCTACCTCTTCACACCCATTTCTTTCCGTGATCATAGTGTTCCTCCTTAGATTTGTAAATCAAAGCTTATAAGTAAGTTTCTTATATCTTGTATTTTTAATAGAAATGTTGAACTCAAATTGGATGATAAAACACCATTTATAAATAACATCTGTATGGGGACTTATGAACTCAAGCCTGTTATAGGGCATTTGTTTTCCCTATAAATAATGTCATTTTATTTCTTCATCTGTTTCCTTTATTTTTCCTTGTGGCCTTCACCACAGCTATCCACTCCAAGAAACCCAACTGATTATATGCAGGAATATTTGCTTTTTACTGTTTTACTACATCTTGTATTTCTAGAAGATTTTGTGGCAGTAACACCCGCTGTAGCATATTCCTAGTAATTTGACCCCCATTTCAAGACTTCATTGAGGTTTATGAGTGTTCAGGTGCTGCAGAATTTGGCCTTTCTTCTTTCAAGTTTTGATACCCACAGTTAGTGCTGTGAAGCCAATATCAGTCTGAGTTTTGACAAAAATCTTTCAAATCCTTTTCATTGGTTGGAATAGTAAATAAGCTAAGGAGAAGTATTTGGTTGTTCTCATTGTCGTTTTCAATTCATTTTGTACTTAAGGCAACTTGTCCACTGACTTAATTGAAAAGAGTAAGATGAGCTGGGTCAGAATTGTTTTATATACTCAAAGATTGCAGTGATTATGTGTTGGTTGTCTGTATTGCTACAGTTACAGCTGCAGAACTCTGCATCCTTGTTTTTAGGATCAGCAAGATTTTACTGTTATATTCAGCTTGTCAAATCTTAGGAAATGAGATTTTTTTCCTGAGCCTACAACTTTTAAAACCCTGTGCAAGAGAAGTTGTAATGTCTTACAAAAATCTTCCCAGGCATTGGGACCAAACCTGAATGCTAAGAAATATTTGAAGTGAACTATACACTGCAGATCTTTAGTTAGAAGTGTTTCTTAGGGGTTTTATTATAAACTATTTGCTTAATTTAATTTTTGAGCCAATTTTTGTAAGCAGCACAATTAGATAAAATAGACGGATAATTTCCTTGTCAGTTGCAACTTTTTGCCTTGCGTGTATATATATTTATACAAAACTGTGTAATTACCTTTATTGAAAAAGAAAATAATGTTAATGGTTTAGAAGTTAGCTTAATCATGCAGGACAGCTTGGTAACTTGTAAGTGCATCTTGTTTTTTCAAAAGTTGCCTTTATTGGGATCTGTAAGGGTATAATTGAAATAGCATTGAAAAATCCTTGAGACATTGTACCTCAAGGCAGATCTGCTGGTCTATGATTTCTTCCTACTGCTTATGATATCTGGACTCTCAAAATAATTAGTAAGGCTTATTCTGTAATTGCAACTGTGTAGATGATGTCATTTAGTCATTTTTGTAAGAGCTCAGAGTCTGATCCAATTTTAAGTGTTATTCACATAATGCTTTGGATATATATGAAGTCCACAAAAGCTTATATGACTTCTTTGAATGATTTGACATCTGTATGAAGCCTTTGGATGAGATGACCTGTAGGGGATAACGGTCGGAAGATCACGTGATGTAACGGAAAGAACAGGGGCCTCCCCCCTTTGACATGTGTATTCCTACCCCTCGTGACGTATAGCTTATGGGCGGTAACGAAAGGCAGCGGAGTATATATTGCTATGCAACCTATTAATAAACGCCATTTGCAGCATCCTCATATTGGTGTCAGTGCTCATTGGCCCGGAGGCGGGGTGTTGGGCCTCCGTGCTACCTCAGCCGAAGGTGGTCTGTTGCAAGAGACGCAACATGACCTGGGCTGATGTGCGTGGTTTGTTTGTATTTATCTCAGCCCTTCTTTTATGTCAAACAAATGTCTTGAAGACTTGTAGTGGGAACCTGGGGCAACACTTCTCCAGTACTAGCTTCATTTTGGTATCTATGGTCCACTCTTAGGTTCATGTGCACTCTGGAGGGAGAGCAAGGAGACAGTCTATCTTGGTGTAATCTGTATTTTTGGTGAAATTTGTATTCAGACTCCTCTGAAAAGTTATCTGGGAAGAGAGACACTACAGGCTAGGTCATACTTAAAGTTCTAGTTAAAATTATTTGCTTAAAATTGAGTATAAAAATGTCAGTAGTTAACAGTTAACTAAAAGGGAAGATAAATATCACAAGACACAATATTTGAAAATATGTCAGGGAAAACCAAAGAACCACTGGGGGAACATGTTAATGATAGGAGCCTGTTTGCTTTCTTATGATTTAGATCAGATTGTGATTTTTTTTCTTCCCCCCCGCCATGTGGAAGTATTTAATATGACACAAACTGCCCAGAATCCTTGGGATTCATACATTTTGTTAGTTTGCTGATAATAATAATAAAAAAAAAAATTTGGAAGGCCAGGTCACTTGTAGCATTTCAGGAAAAAGAAATACTGCCACTTGCTTTTGAAACATTTTGCTTCCCGGCTTAGGGTTTTTATCTCTTGCAAAAGTGAGTGTGAGCTGTGAGCAAGAGCAGTCAATCTGCTAAATAGCAGAATCATTAGAAATCTGCGTTAGGACTGAAATAAGAATTACCCTGACATATCAATTAATGCAAAAACCCTACAACATTTCAAATACTTCCACAATTACTTAAATCCCTGTCTCCATGTAGGTTACTTTCTGAGCTTCAGATCCACAAGTCAGAGGTTATTTATTTTCTGATGGTATTTAAAGATAATGCTTTTGTACTTACCATTCCTAGAGGTCTCACATTTTTTACAGATCAGAAGATTTATGGCATGAAGAGATCCAAAATAAAAGACCTTTAATGTGATCTTTCAACTGCATGTAATTTTAGAAATAACTGGAAGGTAGATTACATTTAATTTTCTGAAAGTTTCAAAAGCAGTTACATTCTTTCTATCCAACAAGCCCTCAACAACAGAAGTGCCGAACTGAATCCAACATGTCCAGGAAAATAGTATCTTTATTCATCCTTAATTTTGTATTGCATATTAGAAATGAGGGCTTTAAAAATCATGCAGACTTGTCCTTCTCATAGTTGTCCATTAATTCTAAGTAGACTCCATTAGATTTCTGCATTAAATCAGTTTGCTGACAATGAGCTGTAGAAGCTGTGTGCTTGGAAAAAAACGGTATCTACTAGTGTAAGCCATATAGGGCAGTTCCATTCCCTAGAGATATGTTTCTACCAGAGTCTGTTCTTTTATTTTAAAGATATCCTATCTTTTTGTGCAAGTATAATTCGAAAAAGGGAAACAAAATGTTAAATGCACTTAGGCAGGTTTTACCGCATAAACACACAACTTCTGAGTAACACAGAGCTCCCTATCTCAATTCTGTGTTTCATGTTTTGAGTCAGTGATGACAGTGATGATTTATACTTTACACCTTCCCTTGCATCATCACTGTGGTATCCCTGACATGTTTTCTACATTTGTCTATATTCTTTCTGTCTCTGTATACATAAAGGGATAATTATGTGAAAGATATACGTGAGTCAAGCAAGAATAAACACTTTTGATCTATGTTTTGATATTTATTGTAAAAAACTATGTAATCCATGTAGATTAGTTTCTTCTTTTTTTGCAGAAATAAACCTTCCTGAGATTTGTGAAAGTCCAAGTATTTGAAACGTATAGGCATGTAAGGGTCAAGAAGTCTTCTGCTATTAATAGCTTGAGCATTATGTTATGCAAACATTAGAACTATAAAAGCAAGAAGTGTGTGGCTGCATTTGTTTTGCGGATAAACAATCCTTGGTATGAGGATAACCAGAACCTTCTGACCATCACTGTGTTTTGTACAGACCATAAACATGTAAAGCTATGGTTGCCACAGTAGTGGTACAAATTAATACTTTGAATTTCAGTAATTTTCATAGCACTGATGCTATGTGAATTAGATACCTGTAAACATACGCTGTTTGAAGACTTTTACGTTGATGCTAAAAGTATTCTTTAGCAGTTTAGATGTTTTAGGCTGTGACTACTGCCACCCTCTCTAGTTCCCAGCTATTTGTTGCCACTGTTTTTTCAGGGTCAGCACAGCTGTTTGTGTAACTGTGCTAGGAAACAGATCTAGAAAAATGCCTGTCTGGCTCAGGAGCTGACCTTAGGGTGGACAGGGGAAAAGAGGTATTTTACACTTGGCTTTTGTACCACAATTGTATGTGAATTTCGGGGAAAATTAATGAACTTGGATATCCATAATGACTTGTATATAGTATGGCATATGCCAAACTGAGATGCAAATTGCTTTATTTTTTGAAATGTTTGTGTTTTGCTGGTCTTCAATCATGATTCAAATCTCCACTGTGCCAGATAGTGGACTAATGTCTAATCATAATTTGTAAAAGCTGAGTGGACATAGGAGAGGGAGACAATATGAGAAGCTTAGATGGTATCACACAGATTACTGGTTATTAACGGTTATTGGGAAACAAACAGCCTAATGACCATGCATGGTTTTCGGGTAAATAAATATGTTCCTGAAAACATTCTGTGTTATCATTCCAGGAATTACAGCTTTCAGACATCTTGCTTAATCTATCTGAAGGCCAATTCCAGACAGAATTTTACTATTGAAAAAAATCCTCATGGTCTACAGTAGAAGAACAACACTTGGTCCTCTGTTTTATACCACTAGGAAAATTATACTGCAAAGTTTCTAGAAATACGATACAATATTAAAGGAGTTTCTTTCTGAAGAGCAAATATCTAGTCAGTTACGTACTGGTGATGTGGTATGTGAAGAGCAAAGTAGCTTGCAAACTGCTTAATTACCTGCCTGTTTGCAATTTGTTATTTTCTCCTAATACTTGTATGATTCAAATACTTCCTGCTGTGCACTTTTCCCCCATTAAGTGGTTGCTTGTAAGGCAAAAGCTTGGCTGTACTATTTTTTCCTACACATAAATGAAATTGTGAATTGAGAAAATGCTTTTGAAGCCAGGAAAATTGAATGGTAGAAACCACTTTTCTTTGTTTTTACACAGCAAGAACAGTGAACTGATTGCTTGGTGTTCCTTCCTTGTGCCCCAGGAATCTCTCTATTGACCCTCTCCATACACAGATGTCCCTCTATGGTTAACTCTCTGTCACTCAGCTCAGTTCTCTGACAGCAAATTGAGTACAGAGTAGCAGAGTGAGTCATGGCTGCAGAAAGCCATCTCAAGGACAAGCCAAGGGTATTGAAGACAGCAGCTTGATAAAGCCAGGATACAGGACCAGTTCAACTGTTTTGAGCCTCAAGGAACTTGACTTTAAGAAGCTGAGGTCTCAGTAGTGAAGCCAGACTCTCTTAAAATCAACAAAAGCAAAATCTTTAGATGTAGTTTCCTGTTGAAATTTTGTAGTTAGGTCCTAATATATTGCACAAAGCAGCATTACATAAAGCACAGCAGATGTAGTCTGGATTCAGGGGCAAGGAGAAAGCATGTAACAAAAGCCAATGTGGTGTTCCATAGCAGAGGAAAACAACTTAAAGATATATTACAAGGGAAAAGAATTTCCAAGTGGGGGGCTGACATGGAGCCTTAATAACGGACTCAGTCTGGCATTAACTTTTTCTTAATATTTAAGAAGATTTTAAATAAAATTTACAACTTGGCGTCTGGGTTCTGTGATGTATCAGTCCTAGCAAGTGCAGAGTGCTGCTCTCTTGGGGAGGAAGGGTGTCTCTTCCCACACACATGCAGGAAAGGAGGCACCTTAGCAGCAAGAGATGTGGCAGGAGTCAGCACTGGGCAGCATGCTTGGGCTCTCAACTGTCTGCTCACCCCTGCAGCAAAGCTGCAGCTTACCCCAGAAGCAGGATCAGGCTCTAAATTAAGTGTTTATAAAGTAAAGCAGTCCTGGAAAAATCTGCATCTTCACTGCAGTTGGAAATACAGAATGACAGCATGTATTCCAGCTCAGATTCTTTGATGGTTAACCACTAGACTGAGACACCACAGGTGTCAGCACTAGTTACCTGCCTGCATGGGCATGTCCAGAATCCTGCTGGGGCTTATACAGCTGTTGCTGAAGCCTGAGGTCCTGTGGCTTTACCATCATTAGTTACACAATTAGGGTTAGATGAGTTCGGTGCTGCTGATGTGGGCTATATGTATGCTGAAGTCAGAGGCCTTAAGTGCCTAATGTTGCAGCCAGGCACATGAAAGTCCTTTCTAGTGAAGGACCTGGAGAATCCAGCAATGAATACACTTTCAAGGCATCATTTTTTGAGAAAGTTGGTCTGTATTGGTTCAGGTTAGATGTTGATTGCATTAGTTGCTGTATTTGGTTAGTTATAGAACATTGTTACTAAGTAGTTTTGTATTCTTAAGATAAAAAGCATATTAGGTGGACTGGATTGGTGGTTTTGCATCAGTTAATGATATCACCTGTCTTCTTCCACCATTGGCAGAGGAAATATTTAACATTTTATAGATCTAACATTTTGGTATGGGTGAGGATGAGAGGACATGTAAGCTCTAAGCAGCATTCTTATGCATGTGTTTTCATCAGTGCAGATGATGGTCTTTGTGTGTATCATCCTCACTGCATGTAAGAAGAGTGCAGTAGATAGTTACTTATAGATGAAGAGCCAGTGTTTGTGTAGTATTGGAATTATAACAAATGAACAAACTGGATGAATTAAAGATCATTTCAAAGACCCAGAACCTTTCATGTCTGTTCACTATGAGCAAATTCAGCATGACTCGGGATTACAGTTTCATGTCAAATCAGTCCAGTCCAGAAGTAAGGGGAAAGGTGAGGGGATCAAACATAATTGGTACCTTTGCTGAATGAATTGCTCAGATATCAAGATCTGAATTAAATTGTAATACCTTCTCACTTTTACCAGACAGGTCAAATAGGTCAGAGTTTGGTAGGTCAGTGTAAAAGGAGCTTGAATTACCCATCCTGGGCTGTATCAGTCCTCTGAGGATTGGCAGGCAGTGAACTTCATATGCACTAAGCTTAATTGCAAATAAAGCCTGTGACACAAACAAAGCTCAGGAAGTTAAAAGATTAATGCTGTTGGAGTCTTTTTATGTTGTGCAAGCCTGTTTCCATAATAACAGGAATTGTTAATTTTTCCAATAAGTTCTAAAATCTTGAAGATACATAAATGGAAAGTAGTATTGTTACTTGGTATTAATAGTCTCACGTAATTTTGAATTTATTTGTTGGCTGCTATTTTACATAATCATTAAACAAATAGGGTATTTTTTGTAAGATTTTTAAAGTCTTGTCACATGAGCAATATTTTGTTTTCTTAAAAAGGCTTTTATTCAATGTCATTCATAAGCCTGCAAAGTGCATAATATTCTATGGCCATTTTTGAAGACATCAATTCTGACGTGCATATGTTTCTCTTTTAGAAAAGCAAGCTAGCAACCAATCACCCACCCCACCAAACAGGTTTGTAACATTGAATAACAATTGTGGCCTCAGAGGACAGATAATTTCTGTAAAGTGATTAAGAAGTTTCAAGGAGAGAGTGAGCATATGCTGGGCAGTGGAAACTGGGAGGGAGGAAGGAAGAGATATCTGATATTTATCAGTGGCATTTGTTTCTTTGAGATAAAATTAAGGGGAAAATAAGGAATGAGGAAAAGGATTCAAAAGAAAGAGGGAAGGTCTGTTAAGATGAGCTTCAGGAAGAGCAGTAGAGATAGGAGACACATAGGGTGACAGGGAAAAAGATAAATATGTTTAACAGAAGGGACAGCAGAATTAGGGAAATACAAAAAAAAAAA